>JAWQUT010000182.1:422525-433584 GCA_033807755.1 Ellobium chinense | reverse complement strand
ATCCCTCATTAACTTATCCAGAGGTCCCATACCACAAAACTCTTCTACACTTACAGTTTAACTCTATTTAAATATGCGAAGTACTATTGGCAACTTCATAGCTTAAAGGCATTTGCTTGGCGGTAGCTTGACAAGGGTTCAAGCTTCGTCTCTAGTGCACCCGTAAAACCATGTTGAAAAGAAACATTAACACCTAACTCAACTTATCAAACAAATGCCCAGAGCTCACAAAAAAAAAAATAATTCAACGCGGTAGCATGAATGCAATCTATTCAAGCCGAAAACTAAGTTGTTGTGCAACCTGCGTGGAACTGAGTAACGCAGTCCGTGAGTCAGACAGCAACTCTAAGTCCTCTATTAGTTGATTGTTAACGGTGTAAGAAGGCGCACCCACTAAATCTACAAAATCTACAGGGGCACTGTGATAGCAAATTTCGGATTTTGCTAAACGCCATCATCCCGGCACTAAGAATCAGATTTCGAAATAGAATCGATTCTTTAGATAATTACAGCTTCAAGATTAAATATCCCAATAACTGAAATTCAGGCATCTACCAGCCGTCCGGAACCTGAAAAAAGTAACGGTTTTCATTGCCCACCAGCTATATCATTATCTTCATCAGGCCTGGGTTTAACTTCTCGGCTTCCTTTCCCACATTCCACCAAGTGTATACATCAGGCTTTCACACAGCCTCGGCCGGTCGATATTTACCAACACATCACAATTAAGGATAATTAATTAAGCTGCAAGTGGCCCGTACATTCCACCGGGATTATTTCGTTCCTGCCACCGAGTTTTTCGTTCCGTGGTGAAAAGGTTTTTATTAGTTTTCTGTATGTTTTTTTTAAATAAACTGAAGCGTTGGACAGGCCTTAATATTACAGTGCATGGTTTAATAGTTCGGTTATTTTAATGTATCTTGTACGTACGGTGCATCTTGTATTATATATGTATATCTATATATAAAGTGTACTGTTCTTTGTATTAGTATAATGAATGAGATGTAAGGTATCCTTTAGGGATTAGTTCCCAAATGGCACTCGTTTCCGAACAGCTATTTTGAAACCCACGCTTTTATCTCGCGATGCCGTCACGTAATACAGATTGCGTTTTTCAGACAGACCGAGTGCTTTTTCTGTGCTTAGCTTGGACATTTTTCGGTCATTTGTTCAACAAAAAATAAGAAAAAAAAATCTTTTCATTGTCTAGGTCCAGGTACAAGTCATTTCCCTCAATATTTATCACCTATATACATCTGTATCAAAGCTTTGTATTCATGAAAATCCACGGTGTTCTTCATCCACGGAAACTATACTTTTGGGCTCTTTGGAGCCTCCGAAGAGAGCACCGCTGTCCTGTACCAAATGGGCCAAAACGGTGTGAATAGATTTCATTTAACCCTAACTGAAATGTTCGGAGGAACAATGACTGAGGGGTATTATACCAGACAATGGAAGGAACAAACTTCATGTGTCCTGACAAACGGAGCTGTTAATGAAAATGTCTGGACAAATTTAACACTGAATGATGCCTGAAGCTTTGCCAAGGATATGAATGGGAAAACCAAAGCTTCCAAGGTTTCTTCAGATAAGTCAAGGATTCAGAATGGTAATAATCGTACTACACAGATCGTGCGTACTGACTAAACTTACTTTTTACAAGTTATCCCACTCCGGAGTTCTCAGATTTTTTTCTTACTGGAACAACGACTCAACTCAGCTATTTATTTTCTATACATTAAAAAATCTGCATTATTATGTCTGTGGACGACGCTACGCTTAAAAACTATATTCTTGCGAATGTGCAGATCAAAGAAAGACTACATTAAATTTGCCTTAAAAGCTGAAGCATCCGTGGGAGGAAAATCAGTGAAACAGTTTTTTTTTGGTTGCTAATCATGTTGCCAACCGAGAGCCATCTGAGTGGTTTTGAGTCAAGAGCACTTTTTCACACAAGACCACTTCTCACCTTAGAGCACGCACTGGCAAGACGAGTGTCTACAAAATCAATATTACACTGAAATCCTGCAAAACAGAGACAGACTAGAGGAAAAACAAATTAGGTCCCTGATATTAGCATCAGTAGTTCAGCTCATTTAAGAGTCTAGAGCTCTTCTTCCTGTCATATTAAGACAGTCTCACGTTGCTGCCACACTGGCACAGAAAATTAAAGAAAATTTACCCGACAAGAAATCCTGATTAAAATAACCACTCATAAAAAAAAAAAGTGTTTGTTTACCAGCAGTGTGTGTTTGATCTGAATCTCTAACTTTTCTATAGATAATAATAATAATAATAAATAATGATAATAATAATAATGCGGTTTACAAGTCTCGTCTTCAGGCTAATGTCCGCTCACGCCACTTTACATTATTATTACCCAGCAGGTCTAATCACTCTAAGACTTTCCCAGCTCCCTGGGGAATATACAATGCCGCTGCCATTTACAGGCGTTGATCACTAGAATTCTGACGACATCTTCCACTGCTTATGGCCAGGTAGTATGAAGATGATGGTGCCTTTTCCACTGTCAGCTGTTTAAGAAGTGAGAGTGGTGCGATATTCTCCGTCACAGTGACTAAAAATATGATATGTACAAATTGAAAAACCAATGTGAAGCACAGTGCACATTATGCTAGTCTATATTGAGTGAGAGTGCACGGAGTCGAAGTGAGCGTTTCTGGCCAGTGAGTGGATTTTCTGTTGTGACGTTGACCGTGGACTTGTATGTATGTCACGTTTCTTGACGTTTGGATGTGTGCAAAGAGCGTTATTAGCTTTTGCTATGTCTTAATCTCGTGGAAGTACTGTTGTTGTTATTATTATTATTATTAATACTGTATATATTGTGTACTGCAACCAAGCCAAATGTCCACGTTATGGATAATAAAGTTATTCTTGTCTTATCTTATCTGTGCAGGAAATCCCCATAAGCCTTTTTGTCGGAAGACATTAGCTGATGTCCTCTGATCTTCCTCTCCCTTCCTCTATCTCTCTTCCTCTGTCTTTGCTCTTCATCAGCCTTAAGTACTTCCGCCCTAGGACAGCCAAAAGGTCAGATCTAAGGCGATTTATGAATTTACACCCTTCCCTGACATATCAACGAGTCCCAAGCCACAGCACTTACCATAGGTTATATTTAGCTCGGCCTCCAGATTTTGACACATCCAGAAACCAGTTAGATTTTGAGAACTTTGCCTGCAAATGAGGCTACCTGTGATGTTAGGCTTTTCCATGCAGTAAACAGGATAATCCCTGCTGTTCTGAGTCCGCAGAAGTGTTTGAATCTACCTAAGCCTTTAAAATTAAAATCAGATCCCTTTACCCCTTCCCCATTGCCAGTTATATTAATGATTTTATAGGGATTATTTTAACATGCATACTCTTATGCCAGGTGCAATTAGCATCTTGATACCAAAACGCTGACCCTGGTTATTCTATAAAATTGGCTTAAAGTACTTATTGCTTATGACTAATCCAAAACACACCTAAAAACAAAATTGTCATCAAAACTGATGTGTGTGTTTTTGTGTATGCGTGCGTGCGCACATGTCAGAGAGAGAGAGAGAGAGTGAGAAAGAAAGAAAGAGAGAGAGAGAAAGAGAGAGAGAGTGAGAGTGGAAGGGCGGAGGGTGTGAAGAAGAAATGAATTTGTAACGTCGAGAATCCTCTTCATTCTGATATATTTTTTTTGCTTACTTACTTTGTGACACTGATCTGTATTGAAGACGATAAAAGTGACAGACAAAAGAGTCTACATAGAAACACCGCAGAAATAGAAGAGAAATAAATAACAGTGCTTTGGCACAGTTTTAAAGTTCACAAAAAGTAGCTAAAGACATTCAGCTTAAGCCTTTCCCATGGGGCAAACAATGCATGTTCTCTGCCTCATTCAAATCACAGGCTAACCCCACCTTACAATAAGATTGTAGGTTATTAGGCAATGGTGTGCCATTGGTCAAGCATAGAGATATTTTCAAGAAAATGGAAGAGGATTGCGGAAGAGGGTTGGCAGGAGGGGGTTGGGAGGACGTGGAGAATAGGAGGCAACGAAACAGTGGTATGCCTAATGCATACGTTAGTCAACGTCTTGCGTCAACCACAGTGAATACTACTAATGTTTTGGGAGTTTCCCGTGGTTACCGCAGTGCGTTAACTAACGTAAGGATTATGCATACGGCCACTGGTGTGGTAAGTATACGACAGACAACGGGTTGAACTGAAATCCGCGGGACTAATGACGTATATTCGGTTAACCAGAGTTTCGGCTTAGACATAGTAGTTTAGAAATGGAAATTTGGTTTTTAGGCACTGGTGGGCCATTGGTAAAGCGTGGAACCATTTCAAGAAAATGGAAGAGGGATGATAGCAGGGGTTAAGGGGACATGGAGAACAGGGGGCAACACACAGCTGTGAAACTTATACGATAGACAACGACTGACACTAATCCGCTGGACCAAAGACTTATATTCGGTTTACACAGAGTTTCAGGACAGACAGACAGACAGACAGACAGACAGACAGAGACAGACAGACAGACAGACAGACAGACAGACAGACAGACAGACAGACAGACAGATCACGAATATTGAAAAAAAAACCCGCAATCTTTACAGGAAATCACCATGAGGCTTTTTGTCGGAACATTTTAGCTGATCTCCTCCGGCTCTCCTTTCCCTTTCTCTCTCTCTCTATCCCCCCCTCCATCTGTACTCTTGATCAGCCTTACGCACTTCCGCCATGCGGCAGGCAAAAGGTCAGATCTAAGGCGATTATGAATTTAATCAAACTGGGTAGACTCAGAGCCCTCCAAGTTTATGTCAAAATGTAATTAAGCGAGACAATGCACGTGCTGCTAAAAATGCACACGGCGTGACGTTCATCATGTATTCCTACACCACAGCGCGCTCATCCCTACGGGGTATTTGTAAGCTCTTTAAAGGATACGCCGGGCAAAAATCGAAAGCTTCTTATTAATACAGTCGTCTCCGCTTATTCGCGCACTCTTCTTAAACGCAACATTTCCTAGGCAACAACATTCCTCTTTTTCATAATGATACTAATAATACTAATAATTTTAAAAATAATAATAACAATAATGCGGTTTATAAGACGCATATTATCCAGGCTAATGCTCACTCAAACGACTTCACATTATTGTTACTTTTACACAGCGTTTTTTTCTGGAGACGCGAAACTCCTTTTAACCGGAACTTCTTTCTTTAGCTTCAAAGCAGTTTTAATTAAGCTATGCTGATTGACCGTACATACATGGGGAAGACCAATGACACAGAGACAGTTGTACCATGCACTGTTACTTGTACTTCATCTATGAAAACTGTATGATTCAAAGAGAAAAAGGCGAACAGACACACCAGAACAATGTTCTCTCAGCCATCATTAGACTATATTGTATTGCAAAATGCTGGAGGCACATGTGGTAGAATTTCATTTCGTAGAAAACACTGACAATAAACTGGCTCCAAGTAAAATTACTCTTATCACTTTACCGGGTGAAGGCCATTACAGTCTATGTGATGTCAGGTCAAGAGCATATTACATATTATCATTTCTCATTTTGTGGCACTGACATGTAAGGAATAAAATCAATATCAAACTGGAATCCTACAAAAACGGAAATAATACGAAAAAAAGTATGTCCCTAGTACATGTATTGACTTTAGTAATAAGTTCATTTAAGAGTCCACAGCCATGTCATATTGCGGTCTTCTGTGATCTGGAGTTTGCAGGAATGTTTATCACAGACCCCAGACCTCCGGGATCGTCTCTATAGAATTTACATTCAGTAAATCCAAGACTGCGCCTGTTTACCAGCGATTTTGTCAAAGACTGGCCAATGACATCCAACGAAATTTTGCTCACATTTTCTTTGTTCTGAACGTTGTGGGGCTATTAGGTTTCATTGTTGTTGTTGCTGCTGCTGTTGTTGTTGCTGTTGTGTTGTGTTGTGTTGTGTTGTGTTGTGTTGTGTTGTGTTGTGTTGTGTTGTTGTTGTTGTTGTTGTTGAAAAATTTAAAGTATAACTGATGCTCCTTCTACCGCTCTTAATTCTTTGTTACAGTCCAATGATTATGGTGCTTTACAGTACCATGATTATGTGGTAGGTATGCATACAATAAACTTCTACATAACATTCCTTCACCAGCTCACTCTTAGTCACAAAAATAGCCAAACATGGGCTTGTTAGTCTGTGAAAATATAATTAGAGAAAAGTTTGGGACTTCCGATCTCTCTCCATTAGCTGAAACAGTGTTTTCACAGAATGCTATGCGGCTTCTACACACAAAATGAATGCCATTTTCCACGTCATGTGGCGTGTCAATGGAAGCACATACGGTGCGTAAAGTATCATCAGCCCACTCAGTGTGCTTTCTGCAGATAACATTGCAAGATTCCCGGATAAGCTTGTTAATAATAATACTGTGGCTACGGACCGTTATGGTGGCTGCAGGGATGCGGATAGAATTTCCTGGTGGTACAATCATATTGCACTTTATGAACTATCTAGTTGAGAAAGCTCACATGTATGAACCAAGCCTCCCCCCCCCNCCCCCCCCCCCTCCCCTCAATTTGCAAGCTGAATGTGCTACCACAACACCACAATGACATTAACTTCACAGCAGTTTAATCCTCATATCCTAAGCGCCCAAATATCTTTCCTTAAATTTCACATATAACCAGAAGGTTCAACAGGACTTAACAGACTCTCCCAACTGCTCACATTTCACAGCCTCCTTAAATCTTAGAGACACCAAAGAGTATATATTAGGCAAGAGGGATCACTTGTGCCGAATGTGAAGCTTGACAATGTGAAAGACGCTTATAATCTGATTACTTTATTTTTATGATTCACACGGGGCACAGTGTCTCCACAGTTAACTAGAAAGGATGACACTAAATGGGGAGAGGGCTAACTTTAATACGTAGATATATCGTGTGGATGCGCGCTGAAGTAGCGTGACCATCTGGCACAGCTGTCCCTTCATACTTAGGTACATGTATAATTTGCATGCTCTATGACAATACATCAAGGTGTCGCACAAATTTGGCTGTCAAAAGAGTCAAATTTGCAGCAGGTCTTGCATGAAGAAAAACCATCAGTTACCTGAGTAACTTGATGGAATGGTTTCAAGACAAATTATTGCAGTTGCTGTTGTTATTGTTGTTGTTGTAGTTGTTGTTGTTCTTGTTCTTGTTGTTGTTGTTGTTTCTACAGCTACTGTTGCTGTTCTTCTGGTAATCATAATATTTACCCTCCAGATTCCCCAACCCCTCCTTGTTTCCAAAACAGAAACCAAACAAAAAACTTCAGTTAATTCAAGAGTCCAACAACTTCAATCTTTAACAAGAATGTGGGATACGATTTTAAGTGTCTTAAGAGACAGACATAATCTATAACCAATGCAAATCATTTACCTAGATGCTATACATCCAAAACCACAATAGATAAAAATGAAAGGACCGAGACGAAAGTGTCTGACGCACACTGGGTATCTATTGTTAAACATATGTTTTGGAAGTTCTCACCTGCGCTGCGACGTAGTCACAACACCGACATACTTCTACTTTGTGGCAAAATCAAACAGTATCCACCTGCTAACGTGTGCCAGCTTTGTTTTGACTACATTAAATTTGAATTATTGAACTTATAAAACTTTGAAATTAAGTGAACCTATTTTGAGCCAACCGGGCTTTTTCCATATGGTCAGTGATGCGCAAATAAATTCCTATACTGCGCTCAAGACACCGTTCAAGAACTTCTTATGATTTTATTGAAATAAATAGAACAAATACCTGTGTGGCACTGGACAGGACGCATCCGCTTGCACAACTCTGAGGTAGACTGAAGCAAGCTACTGCAAGCAAGATGGGAGCAAACCTCGCTCCTAACCCCAGTAGATCTATTTATACAAACTTATTAGATCTAGCTCAAGGACTGGACTTTGAAGCAATATGTAGCAAATCAACAGGTGTCAGCGGGGTCATTTGTATGCTTTCATATGACCTCAGCCCAATAAATGTGCTATTAATACTGTCATTCTAACTCCTACTCCTCTCCCCACCCGGCCCCATCCGATAATATAAACTAATCGTGATAAATGCATAGGCGAGGATTTGGTTTTGAATATGGAGGGAGTCAAGTTGAGGTCAAACCTTCAGATTTTTTTTCTTTTTGCTGGTGTGTCTTGGGGGAGANGGGGGGGGGGGTAGGGAGAGTAGAAAGAGGGGTAAGGTGGGGTTATTTATGAAGTCTTCCCCATTTTGAAATATGGAGACACAAAAAGGAAACTGCAAATACCTTTCATGACTTCCTCCCTCTTTCACTTCTTCCCTCCTCCCCCCTCTTACTCCATCCCTCTCTCCTGCGCTAATGTATTCAGTATAGCGTAACAGAAAAATCCATCTAGGTAGGTGATAGTTTTACCGACATCAGGACAAACAGAGAAGGACCTGCATTCATTTATTATAACAATTGAAGTATCCACCTCTAGTATTTGACGCCTTCAATTCGCCATTAGAAATCATCTTTTACAAATCGCTGGGCAGGATTTTAAATCTTTCGAGAGTTCTCTTTTTTTCAGTAAATAGTACACGATCAATATTAATTCATTCAGATCGATACAACCTCCTTTTTTTTAGGCTAAACTAGCTTCTTTTTTTTAAATGGAGCATCATTTTTATCTCAACACTGTTTAGAAAATCTATCTGATATCATTGTGATCGTGCAAATGTTCGTAATAATCGTAGTTTGTGATTTATGTTACTATGTATTCTTCATAATGCCAGAAATTTGGAACGTCCAAACAAATAAATAATTATTTGTATTTTTACAGCTCATGTGTCAAAAGAGGACAAAAGACACAAATACATAAACGCAAAGGACAAAGACGCATAAAATGGCTATCTGTGTAATCGTCACCTGGGCTAAAGATGGTCGCTATAATAAAGTTCACGTCCATTAAAGACCGGACAACCACCCTCAGGACAAAATATGTAGACTAGCTATAATAATAATTTCCATCTGGTTGCAAACAACAATTACAATAACATAACTTGATAGCTCAGGTAAGGAGGAGGTCTGCATCAAATATAAAATAGAAGAAAAAATATCGTTAGATTTTGTCACCACCGTATCTCAGGAAGCCTCAACAATGACAGGCCACGAACTTTGCCTAGCCTACACCCGTTATATTACATGTAGGTCTCAGATGTGTGTCGTATGCATCTGTGTCTTCAAAAAGCGCCTTTAGAGTAGAATTTCTTTTTTTTTTTTTAAACCGAATTTTCCGTGACATTTTTAAGCCGTCACGCAGATGCTTTCATGATGCACACACACACACACACACACATACACACACACACACACACACATATATATATATATATATATATATATATATATATATATATATATATATATATATATATATATATATATATATATATATACACACACATGTGACAAGTAAAGGAATACAAAATTATTCACACAACACACAAGAACACTTTGACAATCCCTTATTGTTTAGCTCCATATTTTAATTACACCTTATTGAGAAACAGTTAAAACAAAAACAAACATAAAACCCAGAAAAGTATTACTATAAAGCAATTTATATAAAATTTACTTATATCAAAGGCCTTTTCGTAGCCTACCCCTACATATGTCACACCGTACACCCGTGCATTCATAAGAAGTGATCTGCAAGCAAACCCGATTTCACTGCGAGTGTAGTTCTTCTTGAAAATTAAATGCTTAGGAATGGACATTTCAGGAAGAAGGAAGGCAGGTAAGAAAGAGGACCCAAAAACATTGTAAAAAGGCCAAACTCGTGTTCGATAGTTGACATTGCTAAAGATAATTGTCCAGACACGGTCGCATACAGGACTGGGAGCTGGGGGTGTCATCGCTAATCTTTAGTTTATTTTGGAGTGAAGCTTCACAGGACCAGAGTTAACACTACTAATGTTTTGGAAGATCCTCGTGGATACCGCAGTGCGTTAACTGACGTAAAGATACGGCCACAGTTCCTCCCTACCCTAGCGATAGACGTTCATTTCCTTCCCCAATTTCCTCCCATCCCCCATCCCCATTTCCGCTAAACATCCCTATGCCACATCACTTGACATGGCTTTTAGACCTTGCCATCTCATCACTGTGTTACAGAGCACTTCCCGGTGCCAAATCCCTCCCCCAGTCTTACACACCCACCCTCCATGGTGAGTAGGTCTTGAAACGGAGCACCAGGTCTTGTGACAAGTGGTTTCGAGCACAAGGGTACGACGAAATATCGATACACAGGAAGTTCAGCAAAATCTCGTAAATAGATTTTTACTTTATGTTTGGGTTGATATTATTAGTCCCGTTAACACACACACACACACACACACACACACACACACACACACACACACACACACACACACAGCGAGAGAGAGAGAGAGAGAGAGAGAGAGAGAGAACGAGAGAGATAGGTGAAAATGAGGAGATGAGAATAAGAGACAAGCATAAGGACTAAGTAGAACTGTTCGTTCAGCATTCTGACTGAAGTCAATTTAGAAGTCGAAATACCGATGCTAGTATTAAACTCTATCAGTTTTATATCGATTCTGACATTTAAGGTCACGCCCATCATTGTCTCACACACTTGGGAGATGCCAAGGTTTAATTTTTCCGGTTTCCGAACTCCTCTGCAGATATTGATAAGATCATGATGATAGCAACGCCCACTTTTTCTTCCTTATCATTATTGTTCCTTCCTGATGAAGGAAGTTTTAAATTCCGAAAATTTGATATTTCCTTATTATGTGCTTCTCTTTATAGTTTGAATAAAATTGTATAATACGACACTGGTGGACGCTATTTCATTTTATTTTGTGTGAAACAAATGATATCAACGCTTATGGTGATGATGATGACAGAAGTGACGAAAACTCGGAGAAACGACGAATGACGTCACACACACACACACACACACACACACACACACACACACACACACACACACACACACACACACACACACACACACACACA
>JAWQUT010000182.1:398173-416271 GCA_033807755.1 Ellobium chinense | reverse complement strand
CCACCCTAAAAAAAAAACCAACCCTTCTTGCGTGATCACGATTACCTCCCAAACATAGCTAAGTGCTGTTGGACACTTTTTCATCATGTAAAATCTCTCAGGTTCTTAACTACATACAAAAGTAAATGACGGCCACTTTCCATTAATGGTCAATAGTCCCTTGAGTGGGCAATGGTCAGTTTCATTGTTTGAAGTGCGTTTTATGTCCCTTTTTAGCACAGGTATGGTTGTATCAGATTATATACCAAAGGTTTGAAGCACTGTTGGACACTTGGGAGTCATGACCCAAGTGTGGTCCAGCCCCTATAGAGTGTCAGGAAGTCAAAGGGCCGAAACACTTGTTGGACGGGGGTATCTTTCTCTGAAGATCTCCTGTTGCCTTGCTCTCCGGGTAAGAGAGTTTCCTATTTATTTTTGGATCGTCGACATGGGGTGCCTTACTTGGTAAACATAGGGAAAACGTTCCAAGAAGAATCTTGCAGCTAACAGGAAGTCGAACAAAGAGACAAACGCGTTATCTCGCCGCCACCATGCCCGCTTTGCTGGCCATTGCAGAAACACCCGCCAAAACGGAAGATCAAAACCACGATTTTTTTTTTCAAAATCTCGTTCTTTTAGCTGAAGTAGCTCAAATTATGAAAAAGGTTCAGATCAGATATGTAAAAACCTGTGTTTATCTATGTATGTATGTGTGTGTGTGTGCGTGTGTGTGGGTGTGTGTGTGTGCGTGCGTGTGTGTGTGTGTGGGTGTGTGGGTGTTTGTGTGTGTGTGTNGTGTGTGTGTGTGTGTGTGTGTGTGTGTGTGTGTGCGTGCGTGTGTGTGTGTGTGGGTGTGTGGGTGTGTGTGTGTACACTATGTGTGTGCACGTATGTGTCTGTCATGTGTGCGCGTGCACAAGGACGTGTATATTTGAGAGACGACGAAGTAGAGATACAAGCCAGGATTAAAGGCAAATCGGATCGCCATGGGTTAAGCGTGAGATGGAGAGCTACTGCAAGGCGCTATTCACAAGCATGCATAGTGCACGCAAAACTCAGTGACACAGAAAACGCGGGCAAAGAAACAAACAAAACATTAACAAAAAACCGAACCATTTCGACGATAAAAAGCATTTAATGGAAAATATGTGCCTAAGCTTTCGCTAGTTCAGCAAACAAGAAAAAGAAATAGCTGGATAATAAAAAGCTAAACTGCAAAGCGAACACCAAGTAATCATGAGGATTCCGTCTATGGCGTTTCACATAAAACACAGATGCAGTGACTGACATTTTTAAAACGCAGACTGTCAGAAAGAGATTTAAAACCATTCCCGGGGTGAAAAAGCTAGACTGACTTCGTACGAATCCAGAGTGCACTGGATTTTTTGTCCCTTCCGTGGAAATGCAGTTTATCGCTGCCGCTTAGTAGACAGAAAGAAACTTGAAGAAATATGAATCCTTCCCTCTTGCGTAGACTTTTGATTCTTTTATAATATACTGAAACTACTGAGGTTTTTGGGTTTTTTTGTTCTTCAAGTCATAGATTCAAATCTGGTTTTCATAAAAGAAAATGGAACTTAGACCAAACGAACGGAAATATTAAATGAAAAAAAAACCCATCACATTGGTCTATGAGAAATAAATAAACCACTTGCCTGTCGGTACGATTATAGTAAATTTCCAACTGTATTAGTTGACCTGTAGATCTGTTCCCCATATATAAATAAAGAATGAAGTAATAAAAACAACTTCCGTGCGACAATCAGACTAACCATGACAACCTGTGCCACCTATCGGGGAATGTGATTGCCTGCTGAGGTTCGAAAGACCCGCCTTTATTGGGATATCGATGGATCTAGATCTAGAGACACAATTTCCTGGGTACAGTAAACTGCAGTGCGGACTAGTGCAACTTATCGAGGATTCTGGGTGACTGCTGTTATAGTGAAATTCGGTTAACCGGAAATTGAAGGGACGAGGCATATCGTTTCGGCTTAACCTCTACTTCGAATTAAAGCGGGGTGCTAATGGTTACGATAGCAGAATAGCAGATGCGGAAAAAAGTTGTGCTTTTCATAATATGCCCCAAGTGATCAACGCTATACTAAGTCAAAAGTTACTTAGTAAGCCAGCTACAGTTTCATTGCTGTTGGAAAGAAGAGTAAAAAATATATCTGAATAGGGCAAACGCTTAGGAACACTAAATACAGTCATCAATGAATGAATAAGGAAAATCAGAATTCCGTTACCACAGAGTTTATCACCAGTGAAGAGTTTATCACTAGTGAAGAGTTTATCACTAGTGAAGAGTTTATCACTAGTGAAGAGTTGCAAGCGGGGAAATGCTCCACCAGAATATGTTGATTAAAGGGACAGTCCTTGCTATAGTAAATGAAGATAAATAATGGATACCTTTGCTCCTCCCCTCCCCCTTTGTTTTTGACTGCGCACGGCTCTGGAAATTTGAATTTCTCTCTTCTTGTCTCATTGCTGTCGGTACTTGCCTACGTCACCATGGCAACAAGCGAAACGGCTAACTGCGCTGTTCCGATGTTGCCGTTGCCAGAGCAGTCTACTATCCAATAACTTCATGCCTTGGAAAGATTTTTGGAGTCATACTTTACAGGTAATATTATTTGAGGCCAAAGACTACTATCTCTAAAAACTCGCCTTTGGTTTAATCTTATCGTAGTTTCACCGACCAAAGAAAAATCAGGACCCCACATAATGTGTGACCAATCTAAAAGTTTTACCCCAAGGATCCCACCATGAGCAAAACGAAATAAAAAAAAAGGAAGACATTTCGGCTCCGATGGAAACCATCTTGCAAGAGCTGAAGTCTGAAACCTGTCGATTGTCGCGCTTTTTCGGGAGATTTATGAAACCGCGAACAGAGCCTCGGTCGAGAAGTGTGAGCTTTTCCCAACAAATCCTTCAGTCCATGGCCCCTTTGCCCCTTGCATTGGATGCGACAAAGGATTTTAATGGTTTAGGACCACACGTGTACGGGGATGGGAAAACAGCGGTTTAGCAAAAAAAAAGGTGGGGGGAGGGAAGCTAAAGAGAAGGAGGAACTTTGATGCAAATTTTAGAGGTTGCGACAAGACCCACCCAACTGTTTCCGGAGGGAGAAAAGCCGGAAGTAAACGAAAAATGGATAGATCAGATGAAAGAGTACAGTAGTACTGTACATGAAGGAGGCAGCTAAATGGAAAGAATGAGAGAAACGGGAGGTCTGCACAGGGATGTAGTACAGGAAATTGTTTTCTATCGAAGCCTATTTCTAAGCAATATTTTGGGAGAATCGATGCGACTGACGATGATAGGTGGACCTGCGATGATTATGACAAGGTTGATCAATCTCGGTCAACAGGACCACCCTGCCCTAGCCGACGTAATATAAATCCAGATCAGTATATATAATGTTTAGTCAGGGCTGCTTTTGTTTGGTCCCTGCAATTTGACAAAATGGGAAACCACACTCTATCTTTGTATCTGTGAGCAGTCCTTGGCAAATGGTACGCTTTTGGTTGGTGCGCGCCAGTCACAGTGAGGAAGGCTGCACACCTACTGGAGGTCTATCAGAAATGAGTCGTCTATTGTACAAAACCGGAATAAAAAGCTCAGCAATAT
Source organism: Ellobium chinense (assembly GCA_033807755.1). NCBI lineage: Eukaryota > Metazoa > Mollusca > Gastropoda > Ellobiida > Ellobiidae > Ellobium > Ellobium chinense. The sequence goes on along the minus strand of JAWQUT010000182.1, from coordinate 412,659 downwards.
GGCGGCAACTATCTACGGTTTAAAATTTGTTAGCGGAATATCTTATCCATGGTCTTATGTGGGAGGAGGATGTGGCAAGAGTCAACAGTGGTATGTATGCTACTGAATGAGGCAAAGACATAACTCTAGCAATCACCACTGGCAAGTCTGCGCATTCTTTTCTGACCCTTCCGCATATGCCGCAGCCATCTTGGCTTGCTATGGTAGCAAGGAAAAAGAACAGATTCCAAATGGGATTATTTGCAATTTTGTTTTAATGGACCTGAATGTGCTTGCAGCATTTTACCATTTATTTCGCCATCAAAACCAACCCTTCGAACACATATTTCTAAAAATCCTAGTGATCGTTGGTAAGCAAGGGCTTTTTTTAAATTTTGATCTCGCATTAAACTCTCTGGCTGACGAAACGAAACGCTTGAATGAATTTAACAGAACGTTATTTTGGTATGCGCTTTCCGTACAACACAACGCTACAACCGACAGTAGGTGTTTTCACGCTGTTTCAGTATAGAGCCGCTGTGTGTGCGGTGAAGCCTTTGAAAATAAAGACATCTAGTTCGGGTCTTGTTTAATCAGTGTTGACGTTTTTAAGGAAGACTTATCTCAAGTGTCTAAGCCAAAGATACCTTCTTTGACCTGGGCCAGACATGCCCAATCTTTCCTGAAAGCGAACCAGCTTTGTGTGTTTATCATCTCTTGAGAGCTATAGCGTCGTGCGGTTGATAAAATCTCACAAAGCCGATTTTGGGAATTTTACATTAGAAGAAAAAAAAAACCGATCTATCTTCAAACCAGGAAGAGAAGGTTTACTTGCTTGTGGGGAAAGGAGAAACTCGAACGATGAAACCGTTTAAAGGATGAGGAAGTTTTAGCGTACGGGTTCTGGGTCAGCTGTTTGTATCTGAAGCATATTTCTAAATATAATTATCAAGAAAAGATATTAGGTAGCAAAAGTATATTTATTTGTGAGAAAATTTCAAGTACATCCTGTAAAACCTCCCAAAATGTGCTGTCTTTGACGCAAAATAAAACCTTGCCACACAATTAAAGAGATTTGATCGCACGCATTCTGTGGACATGTTGGATTGTGAGGTTTGCGGTCTACAACGCTTTAATAAAATATTTCATCCTCATAAATTAATGAAATTTGGATCAAATATTTAGTCTGGGGGGTGAGGAAGGATCTAATATCCGCGAAAACATAATTTCTGCCCAAATCGACTTTGTGAGGTTTGATCAAGATAGGTGATAGGTTTATGTTTTTTTCATATTACATGACATTAAATGATATAATGCACTCTATGGTCAATCGTCTGCAGTAACCTCTTAGCATTAAGCATGTCTGTGTATAAGCGTGTGTAGGTGTGAGGGGGGAAGCTGGATGGGTGTGCGTAATAATGTATAGTCCGTAAACTTTGCTTTGTGCAAGCTATTCATCGAATAACTCAAAAACCCGCTGTTAGATTTCTCTGAATATTTGCATCAACTTATACTTTCTTATGGACGTTACTTTTTGTCAACAGAATAATAACGGGTATCTAAAGTCCCTTCTTTAATCTATATAAATTGGATCGTTCTGGGTTATTTTTATCTCTAAGGAGATTTACAGTACAAAAATTAGATTTCAACGGGTGAAAAATCGACCAGGGGCGTATCTGTGATTACTAAAATGGAGATATCAAAATGATCAAATCTAACGCGACAAGACTAACATACACACAAACAAAAGGGTGAAAATAATGCAATTATGTATTAGTACCCTCACTTTACGTGCAGTGGTGACTCACAGTGTCTTGTTAACTTTCCTCTTCCGAATCACTCGACTCCATGGTTACGACTATTGATGGCTGAATAAAATGAAGTCCATTGTTTTTCCAGTACTCATCTTCCTTCTCTACAGTGCAGTCAACACATTTCATCCAATATTCTCTGTCTGTTTCGGACAACGCCGACAGCGTCAAAGCGTTTGTCTCTTTCATTTTGGATGTTGCATTTTCACTTTGCAATGGTGCCCTTTACTTTTGCCCACACTAACTCAATTGGATTTAAATGAGAATGGTAGGGGGGTAACCGCAGACACACATATCCCATTTCTTCAACCGTTTTATCAATTTTGTAAAGTTTTGCCTTGTTTTGTCTCTTCACTAGAGAAAGTAATTCAGGCTTCAAACTAGTTTCCTGGACAGGTATATTTTCCTTTCTGAGCCAGTCTATAATGGTTTTCTTGGTACTGGAGGATGTGGGGATTTTGTCAGCTGAAGAAACCACATTGTGATAGGATGCCTTGTCCATAACTATACATAATCGCCTTCTAAACTAGGCAGTAGTTTGGTCTCCATCCATTCCTGAAACAGGTCGCCATTCATTTTAGAATGATAGTCGCGGTTATCAGTGGATTTGGCTTCAAACACAAGTTCCGCGTTTGGAATGAAACCAACCTCTCTGCTCCCTGCATGAGCAATGATGAGCCTTTGACCTTTGCTGCTTGGTACTTCTTTTCTTACTGATCCATCCACTGACATCCACTCTTTGTCAGATGTATGGTGAGAATTTACACATGTCTCGTCCAAGTAAACGATATCATATATTTCTTGTCTTTTTTCCTTAACTTGTCGGAGATACTTGGCTCGGGCCGCAGTAAGATGTGATTTCTCACACAATACATTTCTTTCGCTCGATGCTTTGCGGAATGTAAATCCCATCGCTCTCACAACTTTCCAAAGAGTTTGTTTGGACACATCAATATCGTTGTTTTCTCTTAATCTAGCTTTCAGTTTCCTCATGGTAAGGAGTTCTTTCCTTTGAAAAAAATCAACAACAACAACACGACCGACAACACCTCTGTCAAAAGAATCTAACTCTTCTTTCTTGCTTATTATTTTCACGTATGGTTCTTTTTCATCATTTACCCAACGACGAAAACTTTGTCTTGAAATGCCCAGCGCATCGAAATCTTGTGATACAGGTGACCACGCCTAGCCTCTTTACAAAAGTAGTTGTACAAATGTAGGGTGATCCGTTGCAATGTTACAAATTTTACCTTCAAAGACATAATCATTTAGATCCACCAATGTGCAGCAGAGCCGCCGATGACTAATGTACGCCTAAATGAGAAACAGTGTGAGCGTCACACTTTAACGCGTTCAATAAAGGTGCTCCCCCGTGCTCATGAGTACATACGAAGGTTTTTACATGCACAGGCCATTGTAATGATTTTAAAAAATATATAAAAGGAAAAAGTGTACACGCAGTTTTGAACGGATCATGGAAATGATGTGTTCTGTTACGGTAAACATATGATATGTACTTTGTAATGAACGACGTGATAGATTATCGAGAATATTTTACTAACAAATGATAAGGAAATTTCTAAATTACCAAATGCTGATCATTGAAATCAATATTTCCATATCGTCCAGACCCATACAGGGATTGATGCAAAATTTTAGAAACATCTAATGGCAGGTTTTTGAATAATTCGGTAAAAGGTGTGCACAAAGCAAAGTTTACGTACTATAGTGTTGTGAATGAAGGAGAAAGAACAACATCTTGAGTAGTCTACGAGAGAGACAAAAGAGCAGGAGAAGAGACATAGTTGACAGACAGACAGGCAGACAGACAGACAGACAGACAGACAGACAGACAGACAGACAAATAGACAGACTGACAGACAGGCAGGCAGGCAGGCAGGCAGGCAGACAGACAGCAACTAGATTACACGAACAGACAGACGACGAGAGAGGGAGATTTAGGTTCAGGGAATATGTTTGATTACTACGTTTATGTATACTTATTAATATTTTGTGATTGACCATTGTCTAAATAAGAATAAACTTGAAACTTTATCATAATACATGACACTAAATAATATAATGCACTCTACAGTTTACACTGATTCGCGGACTATCTTTTTTTTTCGTCCTAAGGGAGCCATACTTCAAAACATCTCGATGTCATATAGACAAAACCGTCAGGCTACTCAACGAATAATAGCTATGCATTGTTGTGAGTCCCGTGTGTGTGTTTGGGTGTGTGCGTGTATGTGTGTGTTTAGGTGTGTGCGTTTGTGTGTGTGTGTGTGTTTGGGTGTGTGCGTGTGTGTGTGTGTGTTTGTGTGTGTGTTTGGGCGTGTGTGTGTGTATTCGGGTGCGCGCGCGCACGCGTGTGTGTGTGTGTGTGTTCGGGTGGGTGGGTGAATATGTGTGCACGTGTATATGTGCGTGTGCGTGCGATGATGTCGTGTTCGGGTGCATGTATGTACACGTGAAGATGTGCTTGCTTGTATCACTCCTAAAACTGTCTTTATCATTTTTGTCAAAGTATTGCAAATGTACTATGGAACAATGTTTACTAACAAGGATATTTTCTGACACTGGTTAGCAATCCAGTTAAAACACTCCATTTACTATAGCTGAATATCTCCTAAAGCCTCAGAAAACGCGATAAATCCCAAACATATTCGCCGAGCATTATGAAATATAAAAAGAGGCGTGGTCATGGATGGGTGTGGCCTTGGGGAAGTGGACGATATGACCAGGGCTGTGACGTGGTCAGTCCGCGCATGCTTGGAATGGAAGGGACTAGGGAGTCTACATGACAACATATGAAAATCTACCACGGCATCCTTTCGTCCTTTGAAATCAAGGTTTAATCAGAAGAATAAAAAAAGAACCCAAAGATTTTAAATAAGAAAGACGACACATACTTAATATAACTTTTGATTTCCAAGCAGTTTAAACGCCCTTTTCTTCTCTCACCCCTGCATTTCATTGTCCACGTCACTTACTCAACGCGCTCAGCTATAAGTCCGGAAACTTTCAATCTAATCTAGATCTAGACTAGATGGTTTATTTTGTTGATAAACAAATGCTCTCAAAACTGCTCAAAGCAACCATAAAAACAACATCGTCAACAACAACAACAACAACAACAACAACAACAACAACAAAAGCAACAACACTTACAACAACGACTACGAACTCTATTAAAGTTTTTTTATAGATTACTTACCACTCAAAAGATCAAAGGGGCAAATCCATTACCATCCACAAATTGAACCAAGCCCCCCGGCCTCACAGTTCACCATGCCAAGTAACAGTACACTCCCCCTCTCGTTCCGAACCGTTCCTCGAAAATCAGTGCTGCTTCCTTCAGCGAAAAGGGCAGACTGATGCACGCAAGATCTCGTCTCCACAGGAAATCGATGAGCGCGGCGCCGATAGCGACTAAATATCCGCCCTGTTGTGTCGTGTCCCCATCCACTCCCTCCTTTTCTTGAGCTCAGACACCGACGCCAGCGACTACAGCAACATTTATTTTACACAAGGTTGAACGCAGCATCCCGGTTTCATAGCACATGCGTGTTGAGTCACTCATGGAATTTGGATTTGGCATGTTACCTCAGGGACTATGGAATGAGAGCGAATCGGGGTGACAATTGTTAGGACCCACGGACGACAAGCTTTGTCATGGATGCAAGGATGCCTTCACTAACTCTGTATCACTGACAAGTATTCTTTCTGTACTACTTCTTCATGTCAGCTTTTCAACAAAAGACATTAGGTAACACATGTCTTAGTGCAAATAGTATACTTGCGAGAAAATTTTCAGTATAGGCCTGTCTCCTGAAAAACTCCCCAAAATGTGTGGTCGGAGCTTCTTACACGCGTTATACAAAACCTGCTACGGAATTTGGGATTAGGAGGTTTGATCGCACGCATGCTGTGAGCGTGTTGGATTAGGAGGTTTGCGATCCATGGATTTCTAAGGGGAAAACTATTAAACCTAGGTCTAGCCATACAACATCACGTGTAGCTAATTAGACATACAGTAATGATAAAGCTGGACCTCTCATAAAAACACTCATGACAATAAGATGATGCCCTGCCCACGAACCCAAGGTTTATGACCCAGCGCTATATTGGTTGTCCACTACCGTATCGGGTTCCAAAACTCTTCTCTTTTTGATGAGCGCAGAAATTAGACACCGGCTTACAGACATTAATTACGGAAAGCCTAACCACGCGTGCGTCATACAGACGACGGTCGTTAGAGCAACAAGACCAGCGCAAAATGAAAACAAATGACATGACTCATATTACAGGTACAGATCGCACAGAAGAAAGATCACTTCAGTCGAATTTCACACCTGTCTCAGTTGTTATTAATTTCTTTTTCTTCCTAGTCTAGATGTGGATGCTTTTCAACCTAATGTATTCACCATCTTCGCCCATAGTCTGAATTGTGAACAACACTTCGATTAAGCAACAGACCTCTAGGCTTGGCAAAATTTAATCTGTAGTGGTAACAACAGCGCGTATGCGCAGCATAGTCTTGCTTACCTCGTACACAATACACTTGCGGCATGGTATTTGCATAACACGTGAAACCTGTGCGTTACTTTCAAACAATGAAGCTACCTAACATAATCATATAGGCACATTCATAGCTAATCTAAATTTTATCAGTGATATCAGCAGCTGTCATGAGAATCCATATTTCACTGTATTTCCTTCTAATCATTTTTCCTGACAGAAACACATTCCGAAACGCACTCGCCGGCTAGAGAAGGCCTGGCCTATGCTTGTTGTCTTCCCTCAAATTTCTCTGATTTTGTGAGTCGTTTCTCGCGCATGTGCAGAGTGGCTAGCCGGCGCGTGCGGCCATACACCGAAAATTTTAAAGAGAAACCCCGAGTGAGTGTGAGAGAGGGGGGACAGAGAGCGAGAGAAAGATGAAGCGAGGGAGGGAGTGATGGCGCGAGACAGAAGCAGCTAACGACAGTGGTGGCTAGGGGCTAGACAAGCGGTTCTCCTGTTGATGTGCACGAGAACCCTTTCTTGCGCATAAAGTTCTGAGGGAGCTTTGACAGATGTTGCAAAGATCACACCGTTGTATAATAATCAACCACTCGAAAGGAGGCTGGGAAACATGTGTGTCGAAAGAATAACACTGGCTAACCAAAGCAGAGTTGTTGTACCCCAGGGGATCTGTAAAGTCAGTTTTAAAACCTTTGGGCTCCCGTGTAAAGTACTGTTAAAGGCGATGACACACGGAATAAAGCAATGTGGGGAGGTAACGATGTTTTGTGCATCTCTTACAGCTACGACTGAGATGCTGATGATGATGACAAATTCATTTGTGGTTGCTTTCCTTCTCTGTCTGTCTGTCTGTCTGTCTGTCTGTCTGTGTGTCTGTCTCTCTCTCTCTCTCTCTCTCTCTCTGTCTCTCTCTCTCCTTCATTTTCTTTCCATAAAAAATGTTCTCCAGTTCTCGGGGCCCAAGCATGGCGGCCTGGGGTCCATGTCCACTGTGTCCATGTCTAATTTCACCACTGCTGATATTATCGTTTATTACAAGCAATCAGGAGAGGACGAGGACAATGTTATCGTCTAAATACATTTGCTGCATGAAGCAGAGAACTCTGAAATTAAGTTCAAGTTCAGGTTCAAAGGTTTTACTAGGCCACAGGCCAACATCATGTCATAATAAATACAATATGTTAGTATTTTAGTATGACAGAAATATTATATACTGCAAAGATGCATGTGTGATACTCACGCACTCCGTTTCCACTCATCTACAACTTCTTATCTAGCTGACACCCAGACTTTCGAGACTTATCACCCTAATCATGACATATTTACTACTGTTATCACTCACACCACACTTCCAACCTGTCCCTCTACCGCCGTTGCCCCTTCCTCCTCCAAGAAGATTCTTATCCCTTCCTCCCTTTCTTTTTCTCAATTCCTTGCTAGAGGGCGCCCATTTCAGTTCAAATTTCTGAACTTAATTTTTTTTTTCCAAGATGATGATAATGATTAAAAAGCTTAAATTTAAACCAACCGCCCCTTTCCCTATTGACACCGTGCAGTTTTAATGAAACCTTGCTCGACCTTAGTATATTATTTTCATAACAAAATTTCTTTCAACATGAAATTTCACACGTCTACCAGCTCCTGTCAGGGCTCGACCAGCACGAGTTTCATTCGAAGCTGTGACTGTTGTAGCCGGTTGTTTTTGGTTTTTTTTAATCGGTAGTTTGGCTCTTCAGAGACACAAATCATTTAACATAGGCCCTAAAATGAAGGAAGACTCTACAGCCGAAATACTTGATTATAGTGAAATGTTTATGATATACATGTACATAATTATAGTCTATTTATACTGCATCACCAGTGACATAATTTGAAAGTCCTTGTTTTCTGATTTTTAACATTTCATGATGATAATGATGAAGATGATGATGAGGATGATGATTCTGTTTACATGTCAATGTTTGGATGTTTCTTACTCTGATTATCCGTCATAATGAAGTGTTTGTGCTTGAAACTTTGATTATTTTTTAATAAATGCATTCCATATCTGCCAATATGTTTTGTATATGGTTTGGGCCAGATCACTTTCAATGAGTCTGAGCAGAATCACTTTCAAAGGAGATGATGATGATGATAATGATGATGATTATGAAGATTATGATGATGATGATGATGATGATAATGATGATGATGATGATGATGCGGAGTGTAAGAAAATGGTAACGATTGCTTAATCTCCTTTTCTATGTTAGACGTGGGGGGCCACAGATTAAAGCTTTTTGCGAAGTGTGCCAACAGACTTCTACAGCCCTAGTGGTACGGGTGTCAAAACTGTGACATGTTTGGCGTAGCCGGGATCATTTTGGGGTGACGTGGACGAGTGAGGAGAATAAGAGCTTTGACACGACATGCTTTTCTCTCTGCCATCCCTACTACCGCTCTCTCTCTCTCTCTCTCTCTCTCTCTCTCTCTCTCTCTCTCTCTCTCTCTCTCTCTCTCTCTCTCTCTCTCTCTCTCTCTCCATCCATGTCTGCATCCTTGTCGTGCTTCAGTAACTGTGCTGACAAACTCAGGTATGTCATGCCAATAAATGGGAGAAGGCGGAGCAAGCCCTTGCGCTCCCTCTCTCATACAGCTACTCCAGTGTACTGCAGGTATTTAATGAAATCATTTTTTCCCCTTCACATTTTGTATAGATTCACGCTTGTGAAGAAGTATGGGAGATAATTATTGTCCTATTGACAAGGCTCTCTCCGGTCTCCAGGATGATTATGAATGATGGGAGAGGGCAGGTGGAGGGTCTTTCAGTGTTGCCACCAGTAGGGGTTTTACCCTTAGGTAGGGTAAAATGGCTTTTCCTATGTGTAGAGATAACCTACAGGTCAAATCATGAAATGTGGGGAGAAAAAGGGTAAAATGTTCCTTCTCCATTTTACGGTAATAAATGAGGTTTGTTCTAATTTTGCCTCTGACTGGCGTTTGTATGTGTGTGGGTGGGGGGAAGGAGGAGGGTCCGATAAAGAACCATTCATCTTGTTACGTGTGGAGAGCATATATTAATTTCATTGTAACTATATATTTCTTCAGGTGGTTACGTGTCAAATATAAGCCTGTTTTTTATTTGAAACCAACATTTAAGGGTTTAAATTAATGTTGTAACCTTCCTCACGCCTTCCTCTCTTCATATTCCTTTGGCCGGAGGGGACAAATAATGTAGATGCGGAGACAAGGTCGTTTCAGTTTGTTTGCGCTGGCTGTTTAAGAGACAAAATGATCTTCCGAATGAAAATTGGGACAGGGTGCAGCTTGTTTTGGTTTGGAATAATGACAAAATTAGGTTAAATGTGTATGCTTCATGTTTAGTCTTCTGTAAGCTTAATATGCTGACTTGAATGTATTTACTTTTGAAAACAACTTTATGTTGTTGGCCTATCATATATCTTAATGAATAGTTCTTTTATGGTTGATGTTTTGTTTGCATTGTAGTTGTTCCATGGCTTGATTTGATTATATTATTAGGATATGAAATATCATAATATATAATATAGGATATAAAGCAGAAGAAAGTTGTTATTATCATCTCGATTCTGTTTCTTTGTAATTTAAAAGAGGACAAGTTGTGTTCATTGGATGGGACTTCAGATAGTAAAGACTATGAACTATTGGAATTCCATTCCTTCTTGTGGCTACAATCCTTAAAAAGACATGATCTACATTGTGCGTTAGATAATGTAGGATAAAACCATATGGCCAGAGTGGCAATACTTGGGTCTATCACCAGATCAAGCTACGGATGGAGAGAGAGAGAGAGAGAGAGAGAGAGAGAGAGAGAGAGAGAGAGAGAGAGAGAACCCCTTTGAAAAGCAATGCTGGGCCCGTTCATAGACTTGTTTTGCGAATAAGGCAACCGGTCTAGTCTAGACATTGGCATAACGTGATGATCAAAAGAAGACATCGTTTTCAAGTAAACCAGCGTCAGCAGCCCTAATCAGGACAACAGCAGTGCTTTGTACTGCGAAGTTTCTACTACCAAAAACGTCCGGTTGTGAGATTATAGATCGAGGGTAGTTTTTAGTTTGAGCTAGAGTCATTGTTAAAATAAATAGATCTAGTTCATGTTGTAGAATCTGATCGTTCTAGAATTATGTCTCATCATGGTTAAAAAAAACAAAACCGTCAAACTCTCCACCTACATCAAGTAAGGTTTGGGCCGTAAAACTTAATGTGCCCTCCCGTTTAAGTGATTGCCTGCAAAGCTCACTATTGTTATTACTAATACTAGCCGAGATATGCCTGTGTCGTCCAGGAAGTGGAGTGGGGCCGGAGGAGGAGAAACAACCGAACACACAACAAACAAACCAGTACTTCTCCTCGTGAAATGGGCGGCAGGACGCTTAATAACTTATTCAGACCTATTAGTGGTCATTTTGCCAAAGTCAGTAGCTTAAAGTAGGACACGCACATCAAAAATAATTTTCCACTTTTCAATACCTTTTCTCACTAAAAATTATCTATGGTGCCCACCGAGTCAATTTTGCGAAGAAAGAGCATCATTCTGTTATCGTGCGCGTATGTAATATGACGCAATAAGGAGAGCTAGAGTTACCGGGTTTGGCCCTTAAGTCCAGAATTATTCCCCTTCCCCGATCAGCAGAAGCCCGCGGCAAAAACGCTGACGTCACTTACGTTCCAGCATCTGCAGACACCTCTACCTGACAATGTATTATTCAGCTTTTAATTAAGGTTCTGGTATTCCAAATTCAAATGTAAAGTTTGATAGAGTAAGCCAGAAAAAGTATTCTGCATTTTTATTGCCTCAGCATGATTTTGTTTGGCATATCTACTGTTCACAGAGGAATTAAAACATTCATACCAACATGCTATCACCCGTCCGCACAGCACTGGCTAGACAGCTGGGCCATGTGGCGAGAACGTATTTGACGTAAGCTTATGGCCGCCACGCGCGCAGTGGTTGTAACAATTCGGGCTTTGGATAATGTAATCCTATGAGTTGTCTGGGGCCAGCAGAGGCGTCATATCATTATGACACACACTTGAAAGACTGTTTTATTGAAATAATAGGGTACCGTCTGATTTAATATGGTCTGTAGGACGGTTCAGTCTTCCTTTAAGGTGCGTGCGTGTGCGTGTGTGTGTGTGTGTGTGTGTGTGTGTGTGTGTGTGTGTGTGTGTGTGTGTGTGTGTGTGTGTGTGTGTGTGTGACTGTGTGCGTATGTGTTAATCAACATTACAAGCCTGCATGATATGATTTTAGGCACGAAGGCAATGGAGTAAAAAGAAAAATCAATGAAATGTATGGACACATCAGCTTTTACTGACTAGTAAATCATCCACAACGGGGGAAGAAAAGAAATATTTTGCTCCAACTCACTCCAGAGGAGAGTCTTAAAAAACTGAAGGCAATTAAATGTAACTTAGCAATGAACAGCAACAGTAAAGTCGCATGCCACAATTTCTATTCATTAAAAAGAAACGGCCTCTAAGTTTCAGGCAAACTCTCTCTCGCAAAACTGTTATTCCTAGCTCTATCAACATGTTGTTCCAAGCACACCGAAGATTCGCTAGGTTAATGGTCCGAAGAAAGGATACAGTGTGTTATCTGTGGCCTTTAATTTGAATTTGATTGAAGCCTGATTGTGAAAGTGCAGGTTAAATAAAGGAAGCTACCTCCCGGAGACTAGAGTCGAGGCCAGACATTGGGAACACTTTGAATGCTGACGGTGCACAATAATTACTTAAGATTTGCACCTGTTATACCATGACATCAGGCGAAGGGATTTAGCTTAAGTGCCCGTTGGAATTCTGGGTTTAAAAAAAATATCTTAAAACCGCAAACCTTTTGCTTTCCATTGTTTTATTGTATTTCTGTAGAGATAAAAATGGCTGAGATATGATATTTTTAAAAGTTTTCCGAAATCTGATTCAAGAAAGTAAAGTTAAGTGAAAATGCAAGCTGCATCACCCACCCGCTAAAGTTTGGTATGACCTTGCTTCGTAAAGTTTTACCCGTCCGTTTTTTTATTTTTGGTTGATTGCTGTCGTAAGTTGTGGAATCTTAATCAAAACGTGCGGCTCAATGTTTGTTTTTTGTACGTAGATGGGCTGGATTGAAAGCCTTGTAGAATAGTTCTAGCTTATCTCTACAGTTACAGAGGCTAGTGCCACAGAGAAGGGGAGCACCATGCAACAGCGACATTTGTCGACGACATCTGTCCGAGGCATGCTCCATCGTTGCAGAAATACGCGCCACTGGAATATTTCGCCCACATAAAGTTGTATTTTGGTGAAAAGCTGAAGAAATCAAGAGTTATCTTGATTGGTAACTTCAGTCTGAAGACTTATACCTCATGTTTGTCTGGCACTGAAAATGCTTCTTCCTCCTCCCTCAGTCTTGTGATAGACCGGCGAGTTCAATTTATCCCAGTGTTTTGAGGCATATATTTCAAAGTTAAATGTTGAACATTTTAATTCAAAAAATTCATTTTTATAGATCTGATCATTTCATTAAATCAGGCAATTCTTGTCTGTCGAGCTGTTCGCAGAATCGCCAAAACGTTAAGTTCTCCCCAGAATAGCTGAAAAGGCCGAAGGGAAACACTCTCCACAACACGAACAAAAATGAATCGGCGCTGACGCGCGGTTCTGCCTTGCACTTGGCAAAATGCCAACTCTTTCCCGACTCATAGCCTACTTTGATGTTTTGAAACAAAAGAAAATGTGAGTGGCGCTGTGACGCGGTGCGGCCGAGGAGAGTATAGTCTGCGTGCCGACACAATATTGAAGTGTCTAGAAAGCGAAACTTACGGTACATGCTTAGTGAGCATGGTCAAACATTGGTGAATCGCTTGAATCATTAATTAGCAATCTTCAATTTACTGATGTAACCGAGTGGCAAGGTGGTAGGGTATATTCTTTTATTATTGATGGGGAGGAATATGAGCCCAGTCTGATAATTTTTTAGGTCAAAAATTGGTGAATCGCTTGATTCATTAATTAGCAATCCTCAGTTTACTGATGTAATTGAGTGGCAAGGTGGTAGGGCATATTCTTCTATTATTAAAGGGGAGGAATGTGAGCCCAGTCTGATAAATTTTTAGATGTCACACATTATCTTGGGAAGAATGCAACTAGGGATTTTACCAGATCACTTTGAAGGATCGATTTTGATCTTTAAAAAAAAAAGGCCGGAAAAAAACTCCCACTAAAAATTTCTTGCCACTACTGGGGATTGAACCCATCGTCTCTCAGCTTGCAATTCTGAACGTGCTACCACTACTCCACAGGGACGTCAATTTCACAGCAATTTAATTCTTAACTACCAACAGCCTGAATATGTTCCCTAACTTTCACTTGTGAGCATGCTATTCATCCTGTCTCCCTAACTCACTTCCCAACTGCTCACACTGGTTACGGGTTCAATAGTTTGTGAAATAATTTTTCTTATGGCAAGAAGTGGATATGCTATGAATATGAAAAGGCTGAGCCCCTGCCCTCCCTCTCGTACCATCCCAATCACATCGACACATTGTCATACGCCCTTGAGTAAATCCCTCCCGATCCTTACTGTTCGCCCCTCCCCCAACCAGACTCTGAAATTCTTCGACAGTAGAGAGAGTTTTGAAATTATGAATTCTGAAATCTACGAGAAATGTACTAGAAATCTCTCTTTTTTTTCTCTTGCTTCTCTCTCTCTCTCTCTCTTTCTCTCTCTCTCTCTCTCTCTCTCTCTCTCTCTCTCTCTCCCTCTCTCTCTCTCTCTCTCTCGCCCTCTTTCTCTCTCCCGCTCTCTCTCCCTCTCCCATTCTGCTGTTTCCTCTCTTCAGTTATTTTCGAAATACGCCTCTGCCCATGGTTTCGATGGACGAGAATATCTTTTTGCCAGGCGGTTCGACACTCAACATGTATCGCAGCCATTGTTGTTGTTGTTGTTGTGAGACCATGCCTTAGTGTGATAGTTATCAGCCGTGGGAAATATTAACAGCTTCGAGTGCATACACTAATAATGGACATATATCCCAACGGGCTGTTTCCAAACCGCGATTAGGTCTATCTCTCTCTCTCTCTCTCTCTTTCTGTGTGTGTGTGGGTGTGTGTGTGTGTGTGTGTGTGTGTGTGTGTGTGTGTGTGTGTGTGTGTGTGTGTGTG
>JAWQUT010000182.1:383346-398158 GCA_033807755.1 Ellobium chinense | reverse complement strand
ATGTGTGTGTGTGTGTGTGTGTGTGTGTGTGTGTGTGTGTGTGTGTGTGTGTGTGTGTGTGTGTGTGTGTTTTCAGTTCTAATACGATACAGAGAACAGGAAACAAACAGTTTGAGAGAGAAGAAAAACTCGTGTAATGTTATGGAATGGCTGAGCATGAGCGTGTAAGGACATGTGAAAAGTGTGACACTAGCAGGAAAGGAAAGACAGAGGAAGAACGAGTGAGACCGGGAGAGAGTGAGAGAGTGAGATAGAGAGAGACAATCAAACAGTACTGTTTGTTTGTCCTGTAAAATGTCGCAAATGCGAGTTGAGTTAATGTTACAACAAGTCATTGAAATTATCCTTCATACAGAAAAATGATCCAATATGTAAGATTACACCATACACAGTATCGCCAATCGCTTTTTTTTTTGTCGAGACCTATTGTAAGTGACCTCAAACAAAGAGGATTCGCTGGCAATAGCTGCTAGATCTAGATTCAGACTAGAAATCTGGGCCTGGGCCTGTTCGCTTTATTAAAGCTTTGAGGGGAAAAAAACAAGAAATCTTCCCAGGCGCCAGACGCAACAAGAGACTGTCAAAGGGACTGCAGGCAGCTAGCTCTTTAAAGATGGCTCCATTACCTCCCCTAATTAACCAGACCAGCGATAACAAGATACTTTTCTTTGCCGCTCCTTCTCTCACTCTACCTCTGTCATATTAATAATATCTGTTACGGCCCGTTCACATCATCCTGACCCACTTATGATACAGAGAACAGGTTGAACCCTCTGCTCCTCTCTTTCTATCCCCCCCCTACCCCCCCAACCCCTTACCCTGCCACCACTCCATCATAATGATTCCATGCGGAATATCGATATAATGTATATTGTGACCTTCTTTCTCTTGTACCTTTAATTTTTTTTCTTTCACAAAAAGAAAACTATGTAATATGAACATTCTGAAATGTTGAACATGAAAGCACTGTCGTGTTCTAAAAAAACTACATGCAGTTATGTGATTATCATTGTTTATGTAGAGTGAATGCTTGAGGACGAGTGCAGAAAGGTCTGTGAGCTTAAGACATGTAATAACACGGAGCAACGAAGGCCAGCTTATTCACTCACTCACTCACTCACTCACTCACTCACTCACTCACTCACTCACTCACTCACTCACTCACTCACTCACTCACTCACCATATAGTAGCCTATGAAATGGGATGATACCCATAATACCCACAGTCAGGAGGTTATATTATTACTCCCCCTGAGGGATACACGCGTTGGGAATTGGCCATAAGGTGAGTCGCGTCAGAATTATGGCGCTCGTCAGGGGACTTCAATCGACCATAATTTCGGCTCAGTTATCACCGTAATTAAGAGTGGCAACGATAATATCCCTTATGCATTTCCGTTCCTGTTTTTTCTCTCTTCACCCCACCCTCCCTCAAGACATACAACTTCCTTCCATGAAAAATGAACGACAATACAAATGGCACGGCGAAAATGTACCATCATTATTATCATCTTTATTATCTTCGTCATCAGCAGCCTAATCATTCCATTCATCCTCATCCCCACACGTATGATTGTTATCAAACATTTAATAATAGCATAGCCTTTCACACTCACAACCTGAATGTTAAACGCCTCGGTTAAATTATGTGGACATGTTATACAAGCCTGTAGCTGAAAACCTGCGTGTAGAAAGTTCAAAGTAAGGACAGAAAAAAAACAGCAGACTAGTAAGAGTGCGTATCCACGGGATCTGCCACTTCACTTCACTTCACTTCACTTCACTTCACTTCACTTCACTTCACTTCACTTCTCACTTCACTTCACTTCACTTCACTTCACTTCACTTCACTTCACTTCACTTCACTTCACGATCTGAAATGGCGTGACGTTTCGGATATGCTGGAAGAGCACCATTACGGAAACTGATCAATAACTTACACTCAGTGTGCCTGTCATTACCCAAGTTATCATTAAGAACATGGATATAAAAATTGTGGTAGCCTACGGGTAAAACCGGAAACCAGGTGGTGATTCCGTCTTTTTCTGACATGCGCTATAGCATCTGCAAAGATAAAAATGGCATTATTCTAGAGGATATCAAAGCATTGCTTCCAGTGAGCAGGTGACATGACATGGGCCAAAGTCCAGGGATTCTCTCCTTGCAGGTGTGAAGATGCCAACTTTTATTTTTCCACTATTGGCCATATACGGTTTTACAGAGTTCCATGCCAAAATACTTTCCACACATTAATATTGTTTAACTCTTCC
Organism: Ellobium chinense; assembly: GCA_033807755.1. Classification (NCBI taxonomy): domain Eukaryota; kingdom Metazoa; phylum Mollusca; class Gastropoda; order Ellobiida; family Ellobiidae; genus Ellobium; species Ellobium chinense. The sequence continues at coordinate 395,888 of JAWQUT010000182.1, read as the reverse complement.
TCCAAATTTTGTCACATAGAAAAAATGCCCCTAAACCAGCTGGATTTTGAGAACTTAGGCAGTGAATCAGGCTACCTAATAATTTAGGCCTCTTCACACAGTAAACAGGGTAATCTTAATCATCTAGCAACAACTACACAGTTTGTACTTGAATGGCTATACCATATCTATTCTGAATCTACAAAGTATTCGCATTTATCTAAACCTTTGAAATTCAAATCCAATCCCTGTTCCCCCCCCCCCCCCNCCCAGTTGGCCAATTTTCTGATTCTACTAGGGACTAATTAAAACTGCAAACCAAAATTCCAGGTTCTGTTGGCATCTTCATATCTGTATACTTGGGTTTATATAATAATTGTCTAGGAACTCTTCCAATTGCGCCTTTTTTTTCTGTAACACTATCCTTACATTGCCACTAACCCAAACCTTAACTCAAGCACATCTTGTGAGAATCTCAGGATTTTGTCCTATCTTGGCACGTGAGTGTGTAAGTAAGAAAAAAAGTGGGTGATTCGAATTGCACAAAAAAGAATTTAGAAGTTCTGGCGAAGGATCATTATAATAACATAATCATTGCTCTTCGCTGTATCAAGATGCTCATGTACGAAGGCCACTGTCGAATATCATATTTTGTTCATTGTAAATCCCATTCTCACTTTGCTTCTTGTTCAGGACGTATCCTTCCCCCTCCTCCCTCCTTCCTTAATGGTGGTCATGGGTATACGGTAGATAAAAATAGCCTGATGCATCTACAGTTGAATGTGCGTGACCTCACCTTTAACTGAGAGAAAACGACGATTTCATTGCGGGCCAGAGCGTCCCCCATAATCAGGGGTCAGTTTGATTCTGGGTTAAATAAAAAGTGCGCGACGTAAAAAAAAAAAAAAAATCAGCGCAGTGCTGCCAGGCTGGCAATTTATAGCCAAATAAGTATGATGATGATGATGATGATGATCACGATCATGATGATATTGGTGTATTATGGTTACATACGCGCATTAATTTTGAGGTCACTACGGTTGGACGTAGAAAGAAAGGTGATCTATTTATAACATTATTTTTTTTCCCCCTCTCAGAGGCCCAGTGACCTTAGCTGTGGCCTGTTCAATGCATTTGTCACTTACCTGGACAGTTTAAGTTAAATTAAAGCAGCATGATTTCGGGTCAGAGGTTTGAAAAGATAGGGGCTGCCAATGAACTAACCCCCTGTTCTCTTGAAAGAGCCTGAGACCTCAAGTGGCTTTTCATAGGGGTGGGTCAAACGAGGAGACACAGCAAAAAAACGTTACTTGTTATGAGCTATTAAAAGTAATGTATTTTTTTTTAGATCAGATGCTTATCTCCATTACTGGAGAGTGGGAATAGCCAACGAAAATTAGGGCTGGAGTGATGGTAATGGACAGTACATAATAAAATATAAAAAAAAAGATTTGGGCGTGTGTAACCTTATGCGTGATGTGTGTTCGTCTGATCATTCTGTGTTCATCATTTCATAATTCCCTGAATAAGGACAATTATCCGAAAATTTAAAACATTTTATTGATTTTTTTTTTTATAGTACAGTTTGAGAGTCTCTATCATTTTGAAAATGATGATGATGATGATGATGATGATGATGATGATGATGAGGATGATGATGATGGTGATGATGATTTGTTTTTAAAAGTCTCCCTCTTATTCATACTCTCTGACAATAACAACCAGTCAAAAATACCAGTCTTCGCGCTTGTTTGCAAGTCCATATGGTCTAGTAGACAGTTTGTTTGCGTCTTTAGGTTGGGATGTTAGCGAATGCCTAATTATGAGGATCGCTTTGGACCCAAATGAAGTCGTCGCTTTCTTTCAGTTCAGTTCAGTTCAGTTCAGTTCCGTTTTAATGTCCCTTTTCAGCCCAGTTGTGCTATATTAGAAAAGAAACCTGAACTACAGATAGGAGAGCACTTCATAAAGCTATACTATTCGACCGTTATCCCCGGGAGACAAGCAACGGCTACGAATTAATGGCTATGGACAGTGCCTCGACTCCTATGGATGTGTTTTCATTTTCCAAATGTTAGCCGTTTTTATAATATATTTCTTCTTTCTCAGATACCGTACTTTTTGTGGGTTGTTTGTTTTGCCTGTTGATGTTCTTTTGTGATAAACAAGTCTGCCAAAGTGTGAATTGAATTGTTTAGAAAACCCCTCATAAAGATCTGTTGAAATCTTAAATCTGAACCATTTTCTTTATTGTTGCGCTCTGAGTTCGAGGGGCAGAAAATTAGCGATCTGCAAAGTTTCTATAGCGCCCAGGTGTGGAGCGTAAGAAAGTATTCAAATGAGTGAAATGTCCCATTGTACCTCTCCTCTCCTGGTGGGGCTTCAAACAATATACAAAAATACAACAAGGAAAAAAAAACAACTACCACTAATTGGATTCGAACACGGGACCTTTTAGCACCAAGAGACACGCGCTTTACTCTTCGACTACTCCCGTCGGCGAGCAGTAGAAAGATGGAGAATGATGATGATGATGATGATGATGACGATGTTGATGATGATGATGATGATGATTACGATGATGATGATGATGATGATGATGATGATGATGATGATGATGATGATGATGATGATGATGATAAAAGCTTGATGAGACTTGATGAGTGCCTTTTCAGAACCTGACGAGGCAGGAACACCCGCATACTTTATTTTGCAATAAATCTTCATCTTAACTCTAATTACAGCGTAAGTGGTTTCTATTGCTAGTGTATGATGAGACAGACAGACAGACAGACAGACAGACAGACAGACAGACAGACAGACAGACAGGCAGGCAGGCAGGCAGGCAGGCAGGCAGGCAGGCAGGCAGGCAGGCAGGCAGGCAGGCAGGCAGGCAGGCAGGCAGGCAGGCAGGCAGGCAGGCAGGCAGGCAGGCAGGCAGGCAGGCAGGCAGGCAGGCAGGCAGGCAGGCAGGCAGGCAGGCAGGCAGGCAGGCAGGCAGGCAGGCAGGCAGGCAGGCAGGCAGGCAGGCAGGCAGGCAGGCAGGCAGATAGATAGATAGATAGATAGATAGATAGATAGATAGATAGATAGATAGATAGATAGATAGATAGATAGATAGATAGATAGATAGATAGATAGATAATTCTGTATATGGGGTGGAATAGTTAAAACGAAGTGGGATCTAACAGAAGGGGCATAACATTTTAGCTGCAGTTTGTTCTGTGAAAAAGAATTTTGCGTGTGCCTGTTAAGTCCTGTTCAGGTGGCATTCATGCCTATATTAAAATTTGTTCTGTTCCTTGATGACGTCTATTTTTGTTTAAGCCTTTTTTTCCCCATGATCTTTGGGCATTTTTTCTTTTATGTCTTTCTCATAAATTTTACTCATTTATCCTTAGTTCTGTTATTTGCCAGGATGAAGGGCTAACCTTCGTAAATTATGTATTAAATATATTAAATGATAATACTGTAGTTCTCTCTACTTATTCGTTTTATATCCGGTGTTTGATTGATGTTTTATAAAATTATAATGATATTGATGACTATAAGGATAGACGATGATGAAGATGATACTGTCGATGATGTAGTTAGCAGAATAATGTTGAAATGTCTGGACAGTGAAATGGAGAGCTTTCTGCCCATCTCTTTCACAATGGAGGCATATTCTTTATCTCTCTCTTATTTCTGTCTGTCTGTCTCTCTCTCTCTTTCTCTCTCTCTCTCTCTCTCTCTCTCTCTCTCTCTCTCTCTCTCACTCTCTCTCTCTCGTATTTCCCCAGGCCCTCACAGAAAACATCACTTTTTATTTTTTTTAATTTCATGATCTGGTGTACTCTTGCCAGCATTATTATTTTCCTTTTTGGGGTTACTGTTGTGTTTTTTTTTATCTTTTCCTCACAACCAATCATTGAATTCAGCCGTCTATATGAAAAAAAAAAAAGGATCTTACAAGACCTTGAATCTGATCCAGACCAACAGAACGAAGCAAGACAGCAGTTCTGAAGTTTTATATCAAAAGAACGTATATCCACTTTTCTAACTGTTTAAAGAATGCAAAATGACACAGTGCTTTTTGCTTAATTTGTTTGGGCACATGGGTTTGATATCATAAATACGAATATCTACCTCATTTATTAAGATATCGAAATCCAGATCATGAAATGCAATTTGCTCCAAATTATAAGTCCGGTATTCCATGCTGAAGTGTCCTCTTACCCCCACCCCATCCCTCATGTATCTGTGTCCAAGGAAACACGCTGGCATGACCCTTGCATAGTCAGGCATAATGCTAGACCGTCCTTCTGGACAAGATGACATATGCTAAAGTGTCCCCTCTTATGGTAGAATATTGCTGTGGATATACGGTCTTTTCACAAAAACTTCAGAGATGAACAGCGATCGTTAACCCGATAGCGGAATGGAACACTACAGTTAACTGAAAAGCCAGTGGAAACCAGTGATCCAGCTGCGAGAAGTACTCTAGGCTGTAATTTCTGAGATTCATTACTACTGAAATGACAGCACTTGGGCGAAACATAGAGATGGATAGAGCTCTTGTAAATAGATGGGTCTAGAAATTCAAAAGAGAAAAGTCCTTGTCTTATAACTGACTTTCAGTTAATTAGTCATTAATAGGTCTAGCTGTTAGTTATCAATTAGTCCATCAATCAGCCTGCTGGTTGGTTAATAATTCACAGAACAATTGGTTGGTTGGTTGAATGATTGATTGGTTGGTTGGTGGCTGGTTGGTTGGTTGGTTGGTTGGTTGGTTGGTTGGTTGGTTGGTTGGTTGGTTGGTTAAAAAACAACACATGGGGCAGCAGCTTACAATCAAAGTCCTTTGAATTTCAAATGAGACATGCAACATTACTTAGGCTGCCTGATACAGGCACCGCGTACTTTTGATTGTTTGACTTCCGTCATGCGCACTAGCATGGTCACTCCGCTTGGGGCTTGATTTAAAATTAGAGAAAGATGCAACATACGCCAACATATGAGAACGTATCTAGGCATTGCTATAGCTTGCTTTTTCTTCTATAACCCTGGCTCTATCCCTGCTCCTATCCCTAAATCAAAATTTCGGCGGAAGAGTCCTGATATAAAGAATTCTGTCAGGCTTCCGGGGTGACCAAAGGTGCAGTGCATGCAGTGTCGTGCCCAAGAACGCAACCTTCTATTGCCAGGATGAGTTGAGGAAGTAATAGAGGGACGTATATCAACATTACTTCAGTTCAGAGTTCGGTTCCAGGTAATGGGATCTTCTTAATATAATCATAGGTATATTTGGGAAACACAGAGTCAACTCTAGATCCTCCGTGAAGCAGGCAGGCCACCCCTAGCATCATACAGGTCCCATGCGGTATAACCAATTCTCAGAAGGGAAAACTTGATCCTGAACACCTTAGTCGCTGGACTGTCTTGGGAAACTGGGAACAAATAAAACAGTAAACGTAGTGGAGAAAGAATAGGATGGAAAAGGACAGGTACATCTACAAGGGAAAACGGTAGAATAGTATGAGGTGCGATCCAAGAGTAACTGGAATGTGCACATAAAAGCCTGAAAACTTACAGAAGATATTATATTTCTATAAGTCAGCTCCGCGTCAAGCCTAGAAACACACCTGGGAGTCTCTATGTGTCAGAACACCAAACGCCATACGCGATTTCCCCTGTATCTCCTCCATTATCTCAAATCACCTTCCCGACAGCTAAAAGTTCATCACCAAGAAAAAGGAGAAGAGGCTTTACTGACCAAGCTGCAGGTCAAAAGGTCAATGCTGATTTTCACTGGTAGGTTTCTGGGCAGAACCGCTTGACTTAATGAACTCCAGTGCCGAGGTACCTATAATCAATTCAACAGGATTTCTTGACTGCATACTCATTTGATGTGAGTAACTGAATTGAGGAGAAGGTGGCGTAGGCCGAGGCAGGCAGCGAAAGCTTAAAGATCTTTGACTCGATGAAGTTGACGCAACGCAGTAGCTTTGTGACATTTACAAAAAGGAACTCTCAGTTTTTTTGCCGTGCTTAAACGATCACATCCAAGTGTACATACTGAACAGTATTAGTAAATTACAGTAAACCCTCGATATAAAATATTCTCTTGGCAGATGAAAAAAATATACTTACCTTTGAGGTATACTTAATATCAGGGTCCATTGTAATAATGAAATGATGAATCTCTGCTTGTGTAATCCGTACTTATTGACAAGGTATATTATTAAATGGGTACTTACTATCGAGGTTTCATTGTATGTGCTTCTTTTTAAAGATTCTACATTAAAATTAATGAAGAGAAGGAAGAAGCCGAAGTGCATGTATTTATTTGAAAATTAAAAAAAAAAATGTTGGAATGAATCTAACTGGCCTTGACTGATACACTACACAGGAAGGTTTACTGAATCCTCTCCCATGCAATGAAACAGTTTTCCCTCCCTGGATCCTCCCTCTCCCTCCCTTCTCCTCCCTCCCCCCTCCCACAAACAATCAGGAATATAAGAGAATTGCCACCGCCCCATCTTGGACCCTTGGGACTATCAAAGGGACACAGCCTTGCTGCCAGGCAAACTCGTCTGTCTGAGACCCTGAAATTACCCCTAGTCACGCCCCTCTGTTTTCGACCACTGTCCACTAACTTCCGCCACGCAGTTGACAGCGTTGCCACCCATCCGTTATCTTTTGCCCTAATCATGGCTGGAACAGAGATGTGCCAGGGGCACGCGTACATAATGTCCTTGGTAGGGCTTAGACAGTTCTACCTAATCGAGGAATCGCGAATCCGAAATCGAGTGATTTCAGTCCAGGCCGATTCCTGATGCTGATACCTACTGCCGGACAGATCGGTGTGTGTCTTGTGAGTGTGCGGGCGCACGCGCTTTTGTGNGTGTGTGTGTGTGTGTGTGTGTGTGTGTGTGTGTGTGTGTGTGTGTGTGTGTGTGTGTGTGTGTGTGTGTGTGTGTGTGTGTGTGTGACAAAGTATTTTCAGTGAGCCACTCAGCAAATCTGATAAATGCATAAATGATATGCAACGTTTGCCTATGGTCATATTATCTACGTTGCGAGGATAATGCATCCCCACAGCTGCAGTCTTCAATCAAATCCTAAGAGAGGTGCAGCAGATTGCACACCAAAGCAACCAAAGCATGCAAACTGAATGCAAAAACAACAGAATTTTTATAGGTTTGCTTTGAACATGCCTTGGTGTGCAGCTCTGATGCTCCATTAAGCCACTTTTGAGGGGAAGCTATTATATTCTTGAGCAGAAATCAGTACTGATATGAGTCGTGGAATTCAAAGTCCTGAGGAGTCGCAGAATTCAAAGTAAAGATTCCAGATTCGGATCCGTCAGGCAAGCGTACACAATGCCCTCACAGATCATTCGAAACTCCATTATCAGCGCTATCAACGCTGTCATTATCGCGTTTATCTTTCCCATTACCACCATAATCAACTTAATGATACTGTGAGTCCTGACTGTGGTGAAGGATGACGGATGCTACTCAATATGGACCCGGGGGTGATCAGCGTCGGCGAGAACTGTCTATATGTTTAAGAAAAAAAAAAGTCATGAGTATGGATTAACACTAAATAGGCCTGCGTGGGTTTGAAGGGGAGCGATGTTGTGACAGAAATGTCCTATCTGAAATCAAATATAGAAATAATTATGATAATACAGTTGAGCGGTGAAGGGTCAGTTGAAGTGTCACAGCTGGGAGACACCTACTGTCAAGGCTGGTCGATGACACGGCTTGGCGCGCTTTTAATTACGATTGCGTCATCCATCTTTGTGCTCATAGTTACCGCTGTCCGTTTATGGGCAGTCGGCAACAAAGATGGCGAGGGACAGCTGGTATTATGGGGAGGGTATCATGTTATGTCGAGCGCGGTTCTGACGAAGTTCTGTTACAAAAAACTCTTATCAATCAGCAGGCATTAATGTCTGCTTTTTTTTTTTGTTGTTGTTGTTTTGTAATTTTTGAGCGATTACTGAGATGATACAGAAAGATGCATGTCTTCAAATAAGAGTTGATTCACTAGACCTAGTTTTTTAATGTTTTGCGATGATAAACCGCGAACATTAGACTAATGGACCGCCCGCGAATCTGCTAGCAACAGTTGAATTGTATTTATTACTCCACCATAGAAAATCGGCTTTTGCATAATGAAGTCAGAATAAGAGAAGATATGTGGATAATATTGAAACTATACGAGATAGATTATGTCTTTCTGTTCTCTTCTGTAAAAAGAATAATAATTGTGCAGCACAAAACAATCTCGCTGTTTTTGTCTCTCTTCACTTGCAGTTCTGCTAGTTTTTTCAAGGAATCGCCAGTCTTGGTTTCTACAAACACAGGTAACATTTTCATGGCTATGTGATAGATCAATTTGTTTCATGTCTTTTATTTTCATGTATTACAATATTCTCAAAATCATCTGTTCGAAGTTCGGTTACAAGAATTTTGGGTGGTCGAGTTGAAATGTTATCTCCAGCTTCCTCCTTCAATGTTCCAAAAAAAAAAAAGTGTCTGTCTCTAGTTTATGTGTGTGTGTATGTGTGTGTTTTGGTTATATATTAATGTCATTACTGTATGATGCTGAATCAAAACAATTTTCCAGAATATGGACCAATAAAGTTATCTTATCTTATCTTATCTTATCTTACAAGTTAATGATTATAAGTTCTTGTTGGTTTCCTATGTCACTTGTTTCATTTCCAGATCAATTACAGGCTTAGCCTTGCATTTCAACGTAACCGCTGCACAGTGTCAATACCTGAAAGCTACAACTACAAAAGAAAAATGAAAAGTTGTAATGTAAAAATTAAAGATTACATAGGAAGACACAAAAGAAGATTAATGATTAATAGAAGATAGAGAAGATTTCAAAAGTTTCATGCGTTCAGGTGATCCAGAGCTCAACAGTGGAAGGTGTGACAAACAATGAGGGAAGATTAGTTGACATCTCGAAGCTTTGTCACACAGTGGGATAAGAATGAGGAGAGAGTACATGGACAGGACAGCCACAACAACCAGTGGCGGCCTGTGATCTTCAAAGTCACCCATGCAACTCGCCCCCTTCACCTCTCCCCCTCCCCTTCCACCCTCTCCTCTTCATCCCTGCTACATCTTAACTATGTCAGTCCCTTGTCGTTGCCATAAATAGTTATAACAAAGATACATATTAAGAGCAGAAAGCAAAGCTGGGAGACAAAAGAAACGCGTTGAACAAAAAGGAGTCTCTACGTGTTTGCTTCGAAATCAATCATAATTTCTTTATATTCTAACGTAAATTTTACCAGCACCCCACCGGTTGCACTTGATAACGAGCCGCCACTGTGTACAACAAAATGTCATTAGACTGTGGTAAAACGAAGTTATATGCAACTGTGTATCCATCAGCCATGTATGGTCATGGCTGGAAAAAGTGAACAAAGTACATAAAAAAAGGCACAGTAAGGAAGTACGAAAGAGCAAAATGAGGAAAAGAAATACTCTCTATGATATCAATTTGATAACAGCATTCCCTGGTTTTCTCTATTTGAAGTATAGTCAGATTATTTTCATGTATTCTGTTATTATATTATGTTAATATGCGCTTTCGTGGATACTCTTTAAACAAAGGGCCTCACTAAGTCTAAATCCAACATTTAGTTGCAGCTAGGAGTAGATGAAAGGGATGGAACTGAGGAAGGATGGAGGAGAAACTGAAGGTGGGCCCAAGTCAATCATACAGAGATAAACTAAGCGTCCCTTCATGTTACGCTTATGAAATCTATTGTGACGCTACTTGCACCTTTGAAATTTGATATGCCACCATTTTCACCGACGCTGAGTTGCGCGGTTGCCTTAGTAGTGCTGTTTAGGGAGGCATACTGAAAAACTAATTTTTTTGGTGAAAATTTTTGTAATCGCCAGTTGTTGTTTTGAATTTACTGATACAAAAATTACCTTGCTTCCCTTGATCAGAGCCCACTGATCAAAAGATCGCGCTACACTTCGTTGTCTATCTCAACTGGCCAGATGTATGTCCCTTATATTTATCAGAAACTCGCTGTTCAGGTATGCAATCCTGCCAGTCCATTCTAGCTGAGAATGAGTGAGGTTACCAGTATTAATAATCACAGCACTGATAGAGTAGATGAAGAGAGTTCAGCGTTGACAAATTTTAATCGGAACAGAGAGAGAGAGAGAGAGAGAGAGAGAGAGANGAGAGAGAGAGAGTAAATAAGGATGAGAGAGAGTGAGAAGGAGAGACCGGAGATGAGATTAGGAAGTCAGAAAGTCTCCACACAGCCCGGGCTTCTCCAATTACACTTGATCAAACTGGAAAAGCGACATTAATATTTCATCACCGAGGAAGTAAATTACATCAATCGATTCTCCCAGCTCGCATTACAAATTAATAATATTTATCAAGACTACAGAGCATGGTGTGGTTCTTTCTCTCTCTTCGTGTACTCGTTTATTGATGTGCTTGTCTATTACTCTTTGTTCATTTATCTGTCTGTCAGTCGACCTGTTGCCCTATTCAATGTTGTCTGCGTGTTCCTGTGTGCTTGTCTGCCTGTCCCTTGGGCTTGTATGAAGGCATTACCTATTTTACATGAACCCAGTACAGTCGCACAACAAATATTAACTCCCCACGTAAATAAATTTTAATGTCAGTTTCAGCGCATTATACCTCATCACGTATTGGTCTTGCGCCGATGGCAGAATAACCTATTACCTACCATTATTTCTCTCCTCCTCCCCCCAAAACCACCGCGCTAGGCAAAATGCCAACTCTGCTACCCGACGGCTTTATCACCAAGAATTAAGACAGTGTTGATAGAAAACATAAGTGTAAATTGTGGGTCTAACCTCTTATGTAATAATAATAACAACGGTGCCAACAATGCACAGTAATGAATAATAATTCTTAGGATATCATAAAATTTAATTTAAAAATAGGAAAAGCACGGACCGGCTTTTAAATTCATAGTGCCGTGCAGGTTTTGAGATGTGAAAATTTATTCATTAAACATGATTAAGGCCTACGTATGAAACAAATTGCCACAAAGTATAATACTCATTTCAACTGCCTTTTTATTACTACGGAATTGACTGTTATTCTGGTTTTCTTGAGAGTGCCCAAAGATTGCCTTTTCGAGAATGCTTGGAGGCTGTTTTCTTGAGGATGCTTGAATGCTGTCTCTTAAAAGTGTCTGATGGGATGTCTGAATGTTGTCTTCTTGATGATGTCTGAATGCTGTCTCTTGAGGATGTCTGAATGCTATCTCTTGAGAATGTCTGAATGCTGTCTCTTGAGAATGTCTGAATGCTGTCTCTTGAGGATGTCTGAATGCTGTCTCTTGAGAATGTCTGAATGCTATCTCTTGAGAATGAATGCTGTCTCTTGAGAATGTCTGAATGCTATCTCTTGAGAATGAATGCTGTCTCTTGAGAATGTCTGACTGCTGTCTCTTGAGAATGTCTGAATGCTGTCTCTTGAGAATGTCTGACTGCTGTATCTTGAGAATGTCTGAATGCTGCCTTCTTGAGGATGAGCGAATGATTCCTTCTTGCCTTCCTTGATACCAAATGTAGCCATGGATGCTTACAACTATTTGAAAACAGTCTTCAACATCTAGAGTTGAAGATATCAACCTATTGAAGGCTACATAATGTCATTTTGTCAAGATGTCAACCTACCTTGTAAACAGAAACTGAAACTATTGGAGGAACGAATGGTCCCTGTTTCATATGGTAAATGCAGTTTCACTAGATTTCAATCAGAAATACATGTTTTTGGACTTTATTTATATGTGCCAGAACCCGTTTCATCAGGATAATAATCATATTAATAATAATAATAATAATAATGATGATGATGAATCATTTTTATGCCCGAAGAAGATCTTTCTAGATCGGAAATTTGCGCTAATAAGGTTACTTTATTTATCAGTGAAAACATACCCTTTTACGTCTGTTTTAAAGTTCTTAATTTGTAAAAATTCTTAAATAATGATGATGATGATGATGATGATGATAATGATAATGATGATGATGATGACGACATAATAATAACAATAATAATAAAATAGTGTGAAGTCTCTTCAACAGGCATTAGCCTGGATACTTATAAACTGCATTATTATTATTATTTAAAAAAAAACCACATAAACGTGATAATAATAAATAAAAATACAAAATCCCTTTTCAACGTAAGGGATTTTGCTTTAGATAAGCTTAATGGACATCAAATTAGCCTAAATATGACCCCTTTCCCGCCTTCCTTCTCTGTCTGCTTTAATATTAGTTATAAAACGGAAAGAAATTACTCTCCACCAAAACTTTTCTAGAAATAATTTTTCGAGCGGCTATCGAGATGCATCTGTATCTAGAAAAATTCCTCGGACACTATTTAATACCCTTAGCAGGCTATAGTTTAGCCCTCAAGCCAGGGTGTGAGAAGCCTTGGACAAAGTAATTTTCAGGTTTCTGGCGCCTATTAACTGGCAAAATCACTGATTGCATACACATATCCATTCTCTTATGAATAAAGTCTTCCTTTTGGGGAGC
>JAWQUT010000182.1:339405-383330 GCA_033807755.1 Ellobium chinense | reverse complement strand
CAGTCAATATCATGGTGTTAAAAACTGTGAAAAGACCTGTGATCTAGAAAAGGCATCTAATTTAATAATCTTTAGGTACAGTTGGGGCTTCATAAGTATAAAAATAAAGTATGTTAGACCTAGATCTATGTATTAGCACATGGTCAAAACCAGGATAATATAAAGAAATTGGGGAACAAGTCAGGAGGGGAGGTTTCCATCTTTGAAAAAAACTTGAGAATTTTTTTTTGTACGACAACTCCCTCCCCTCCTCCTCTCCTACCCCTTCCCCCCCTTTTTTTAATAATTCTTCCAAAAAAAAATTAAAAATCACTTCAGAATTTGCAGCATCCGATAGTTCAGGACCTAAAACAGAAAAACAGTCTAGAATGGAAGCTGTGAGGCCGGCTTTTCAACAACAAGTTTATTTAAAGCATATTGTAGGGGCCTACAAAAAAAAGGACATAAAAGCATGAGACAGGAAGACACACACTCACAAACTGACAATACTCTACACGGAAATGAAACAACTAACCGGAGTAGATTTCATTCTAGTGGCTTAAACAGAAGATTTCATTACAATATTCAAAAAGCAACATGATCTTTTAAGTTCCATGGTATTCTCTGACTGCATCAGTTTCCTATACTTCAACGTATTTCGATCTAGATCTAGTAAAACATCAACAAAGACAGGGTAGTAATTCGATAGATAAACATATAGTGATGACTAAGTATGCTCTGCTAAATGAGTTTGTTTGCCAATGGCTTAGGCTACTTCAACAAAAATTAAAAATTGCGGCTCTGCTCTTTACCAAAGCTCTGAATGCAATTTATCTCGTTTTCGTGGGTTGAAATTTTGATTTTTATTATTCGTTTCAGTCTTAATACTCATCCAAGTTTTTAGACACCTAATAAACCTTGACCTTGTACACATCAATGGCTGGTGAGTAGTCAACAATCTACCTTATCCCATTATCAGCTTGAAAATGACGCCCTTTCAAGGAATCACAACACATGATTTAGTCTTTTCAGAATGCTATGACATAGGTAACTTTACCCTTGCACAATTTTGATACAGAGTTCTGGGTTTTTTTTAATCTCGGACTTCCACCAGCTTGTCTAGACTAGACTAGACTATGTCTTTGTATGAGAATATGGGCGATGGCCGACATCGTTTGACCAGGTTCACAACTTCACTGATCGAAAGTGAAAGCTGCTGCATTTCGTTAGCTCATGCTTGATGAACACTTCAGTGCAGGTCAGCAAACTGTCTAATAGTAATACATCATTAAGCTTTAAAAGGGCAACATTTCGGCCTTCTCTAATGACAGCACCAATTCCATAACTTGTCAACGACTAAATGAACTGTATCATCGGTGCTGTGGTTAGACTAGATAGCCAACATTTCACCAGTTCATCTGTGTGAGGCATTACATATCACTAGAATCATCTTAAACCCATCTTAACACTGTTAAATGAAATCAGAAATGTGGCCTGGGCCTGACTCTTCACTCTTTCTTTCTGAAGCATTCTTAAGATTAAGAATGAAAGTTTTCACAATCTTGACTGAGTCTGGGACAAGTAGACTAAAACATAATGATATATCCAGTATTAGATGTGAGTTGGTCACCAGGAGTTCACTCTGCAGACTTTCTCATGTTACAGGAAGCTTACAGCCTTTTACTCTTGGTAAAACTTTCAAAGGCTCAGAGATGTGGATTAGACTAATTAAAGGCTAGATCCAGACAGGGACTAGTACTTAATTGCTTCTAGTTCAAAACATTTGCACTGAATTAGATTTCAGATACTAAGTCATTAAAGAGGATTTTCGAAGGACTAGATCTAAAACCTAGTACATATTTCAATATAGTTTGTATTTAGTGATAACATTTAATTTGCTATTTGGGGCCACAAACTTTGGTCGAAATGACAATCAGTAAAACAAAAAAATTAATAATTCCCATAGGCTGGACAAAAGTTTTTAACCCTAAAAGGGAATCATAAAGATTCTCCCTGACAATCCATAGTGCCACAGAAAGGAGACCACAGATAAAATGATGCTGCAGTGTAAGCCACGAAGATAAAAACTGAAGTAAAAACATTACAGTCTGAGCTCAGGCATTAACTTTTAAACTACGAACTCATTACCTCTGTAGAGGAAATTTTGACAACTTCAATTTTTGCCTAATTCAGTTGCCAACAAATTTTGGCAGCAGTGTTCAGGATTTGCCAATTTCACGAATATGCACACCAACATATTTTTTTCTTAACATGCCAGGTTTTAGTGCTGCTTTCCCATTTGCTACACAGACACTTTTAGCATAATGTGTACAGTGAAATACAGGATATAAATGTCTTTTATTGTAAAATGATTACTACTTGAACGGTTGGTAATTATAAAACTAAGATCTACAGATGTGGTGATTTGAGGCCTGTTATTTGGGTTGTAATCATTCCATCCCAAGACAGAGTTACACAATACTTTTTCACATTGCAGCGAAGAGGAAACAAATTGATAGATGAAGCAGAGATCCTCCCTCCATATACTGCAAAAGGATTCTGTGGTCACTACAAGAAAAATTTGTGTAAACTCATACTGAGATATGTGTTGCCAAATAGTTTTGTAAAATTGAAACAGCAGCTGGTGTACAGAATATAATTCAGAGAAAATATTTAGCAATATTAAAAAATATTTAACACTTTTACTCACTATTCACCTCTGAATAAGTCAATAACATCAACCAAAACTTTCTTTGCATAATACTAAAATACTAAATGATATGTTTGCTGTTATTGTTAATAGGTTTTCTTAAATGTTGTCTAACAACTTGTTGTCTTGTAATGTTTTAATTCCTATAGCTATGCTTTAATGGAGGTTTGTGGGCACAGCTGTTTCGGGCCATTGTTAAATTGCTCATTAAGCAAGATGATAATGACATGATAGGATCTTAAAAGGCTAGCCATTGCTAGTAGATTTTTGGTAGATATAATTAATTAATAAGTGCGACTGCAACAGTTAACATAACATTACCAAGACATGCTGACATCAACACATAAATTAGGCCTCAACTTGATGAAAAGTATTGAAGGAAAATTATGACAGGTAATAAGTTACATAAATTTCTAAGATGTCTTGCACAGTCTCACAATAAGTCCCTCCAAGCTAACATTGTAAAAATATGAAACAGTTAAACAAATCTGCAATAGTGATGCATGTCCTGTAATTTAGTGAGATGGCTGAGAATGACTAAAGTGAACAGTAAGGCAGACTTACTCAGTAATGTTATAAATTCTTTTATTTTCAGAATCATAGATACCTTTTTTTGAGACCATGATGATTCATTTGAAAGGCAACATGTGAATAGCTGATTAGACATACCAACTGAAAATGAGCTGGTTCAAGCGTGGGGGTGAGCGACGATCGCCTGATTCAGATCGGTCACGATCAGACACAGACCCTAACACTTGCCTGGAAGTCTTTCAGAATCACTGGAAACAGGTAACAAATATGAGATATTATGCACAGTTCTCAGTTACATTAAGATTGGTGTCTTATGTAGAAGGACCTGAATTTTTGTACCATGTAATGGTTTGGTCTAATATAGAAGTTTTTCCAGTTGGACTTAGTGCTTCATTTGCTATGAGTAAATGGCAGAATTATGTGATAACTTTCGTTTTCACTTCTCAAGGCATGGGCAGTGATATCTTGCCAGGAGAAGAAGCTGACAACATCAAATGGTCAAGCAACAGCAGATGGTGTCGAGGCTGTATTGAGCAACCTGGAGCAGATGGTTACTCTCTTGGTTAGCGAGGATGATGATGGGGGCCTTCCAGGTAGGTTTCAGAATAAATAGGGCTGTCATCTGCCAAATTCATAGTGATGAGGAGTGAGTTCTAAGAGTTGTTTATGGGAAATTTTAAGATATGTGGACAGTTCGGAACAGTCTGTAGAGGTCTTCCATTTGTTTTCTGATATCACAGTAATTGCTTCTTAGCAAGATAAAGTCTTTTGAAGATATTGACAGTTGGCCAGGATTCACTTGATATTTTGCTGAGACAACATAAAACTGCTTGGATGTATCATAGCCTGTTTTAAACATACTTCCTTTCTTTCTCCATTTCAGGACCCATCCTTCTCTATGTCCTGCAGTCAGATCTTTTTGAGAAAATATGTGGATGGTGTACCATTAATGTTTCGGCTCACGAGCGACTGCGCATGCAGCAGTTGCGTTTGTTTGAGTTGATCATCAGTCAATCGAAACAGCTGCTGCTTGTGCATAAGCCTGTGATAAAACCTTTACTGAGACTACTTATTGATGTTGCTGATTCTCAAGGTAAGAAACTGAAATATTAGAAGATATTCATTTAAGTATTTTCTTAATTGCAGATTTGCTGCATGTGGTCAGATGTTACAGTTTTATGCCTAACATAGTAATCTTGTCTTCAGTACATTGATTCTTGAGACATTTATAATGCAGTGCAATTTTGTTAAGTAAAGGTTACCTGTTCACTCATGCATGTGCTAAAGATGAATATTGAGAGGAGTAGTAATATAGCACAGTACACTCTGCTTATTGACAGTTCTCTTAAATTATAAACTGTGCTTAATGGCGAGAGTTTCAAATGTAGGTACTGTATTTTTTTAAATGTAGAAGCCACTGTAAATCACTTACACATTAGCAGTAACTCTGGTTCCATGCATTAAGCTTTATACCTCTAGAATTTTTAATAGTAAAGATTTTTTCCTGGACTCATTAAGCCTAGCCTCCTGTTGTGAGTGGTTGATTAAGAAACTACCTTTCTGATTTCAGAGATATCAAATGGAGAACTAGAGTTCAAGCTTGTCCTTGTCCTTCACCAGATCTGCATCTGTATCTCTCAGCAGAGTCTGATACTTGAAAGCTTCTTCAGGTAACCTTTGTTAAAAGTGGGCATACTGAATGATGTGAAGCTCTGTCTGATCTTGAAGAGAATAAGTGCTATATGTGTGGCTATTTGCTTATATTGTATGTTTTAGGATCTATACATAGATGGGGTATGATCATATAATATACATAGATGGAAATTGTCTGCCTTATGACAGACCACTGTCCTATCAGGATTTCCTAGTGACACATATTTGTCTTGTTATGTGAGTTTTTAAGTCATCGTTAGGAAATCCCAGCCCTGGGGAAAGGTGCTAAAGGGGGTGCAGGAGGCAATTGTCAGCCAATATTCAGTCCTAAGAGAGCTGAACAAATGCTGCCAAAGCACATAGTTATCACAAATGTTTCATTTACATAATTATTTTCAAGGCACTTCTATTTGCACCTTGAATAGTCAGTTGATTCAGTGCACCAGCATTTGTTTATAACATAATCATGCATTGTTTCAGCATATACTGTTGGGCGTTATGCTAGTTTGACATCTGACATCTTCTTATCTTTCAGTACTGATGCTGATCATGGTCCAGCTCGCTTCTTGATCTTTTCTCTTCTGATCCCCTACATCCATCGTGAAGGGCCGGTGGGGCAGAGGGCCAGGGATGCTTTGCTCCTCATTATGACGTTGTCAGCAAGGCATCCCCACATAGGCCAGTACATTGCCAATAATTCGGACTTCTGTCCTGTAAGACATTGTATTACATATCTATTTTTAATTGCCAGACTATTGGGAATTGTTTGGCACAGATTTGGAAAGAAGTTTAAGAAAATACCTTAGATTCTGACACACTGTAAATACTGGGGAAAAGTTTCGAAATTCAGTCTTTCCAGTAGAGGTGCAGTTCTTTTTTTTTTTTTTTAAATTGCTGGGTCCCAGGGGTGGAGTGTTGACCCCATGCCCTGCTCCCCTATCGGAAGCGACCATATCAAGTTTGTTCTCACTGCCATCATTTAACCCTAACAAAGAAACCAAAAGACTGTGAGAGGGCCTTTTCTATGGCAGTATTGTTAGATGTTAAGGTCCTCCTCCTAAGGGTTGGTTCAGCGTGTTAGATGTCTGAGTTCTGTTGTGCATGTCCCTTTTTAGCTTAGTTGTATTGGGATGCAGCTATTGACCTCCTTCTCATGTGGAGATGCAGTTCTAGGCAGTGTTTAGAAGTAGTATTGAGTTTGGTTTTGGCCTAAATACATGGAAGAAAACCCTGACAACAAAGTTTGAAATTGGTATGTCTTTATGAATTGTTTGGGCATAATGAAAAGAGATTTGAAACCATTAAAATCTCAAGTGATCATGCTCCCATATTTTATTGTGAATTTACGAGGATTGTTAAGGGAGTTGTTTACTTTGTGCATGATATAAAGAGAGCGGGAAGAGGGCAGAATAAACCTTTCCTTGTTTAGAGGACCAGTTCCCAAGCTCTGGTTTATGGCACAGGTATTTTATAAGCTGAAGAGTAAACATGCAGATGGAAAAGTCTCAAAGCCAGCACAGTTGTTAACATTCGTCATAATGTTTCACGACTTTTGCAGATCGGCATAAACTCAATGGCAATGCCAGATTAAGAACTTCCTGGTACAAACACTGAGAGAAAAAAAAGAATGTTCATACTTAATGTGTGATCTAAATCATCATAATACACACTCCATAATGTGATAGCTCACAGTTTATTAATGCTGTGGTATGATTTTTATGGGATGCTTTTCAAGCAGTTTCCATTTTTGTCTTGGTTTGCTGCAGGTGTTGGCAACAGGTCTGAGTGGCCTCTACTCCTCCCTCCCTCGACGGATCACCCCTCCTTGTGATGAATGGCATGCCATCACTAGAGAAGACTGTGTGAGGATACCGGATTTGCAGATGTTCCTCAATTCCTTGCAGTTCTCAAATGCAGTAGTGCAGGTAATTTGTTCAGGCTGCTAAATCCTTGAGAGTCTCATAATTCGTTACATGACAGAATCATCACTTTGTCAAAGAAGTACCATTAAAATAGTAATATCTTTTTTGTGTCATTGGCACATGTTGGCAATTCCCAGGGATGTGATTTCATATTATTAGTAAGAAGCAGTGTCCTATCAATTTAGGAACTGAAAACTTACATTTATAGAAAAGCTTTTACTTTTGAGAGCTAAAGTAATAATGTTTGGTTGTGTCATCCATGAGCATATGTTAGCAATGCCCAGGGATTCAACTTCACATTACTGGTAATAAGCAGTTTCTGATTCATTTAGGGACTAGTAACTTACATTCAAAGTATAGGTTTTACTTTTGACTATTTGACGTCTACTGGTCAGCTGGGGAATGTTGCTAAGAAATATGGTCCTAGTGTATCAAGTGTCACACAGAAAGAGGATGATACAGGTGGATTATGATTGTTAAAAACAAATCATGCTGCAGGAATAGAAAATATAGGAGATAGACATAATGAAGACAGATGAATGGATCAGTCAGTTTGAAAATTTACTGGGAATATTTGCAAAGTCAGTTGGGACTTCTCAACCTATGGTTCTTTGAAAGTGCCTGAGAGTCTCACAAAAACCAAAAAAAAAAGCCTTGTGCCACCGTTACTCACTCTGTATGTTTTTCATTTTTTAGACAGAAATTCTGCCAACAGTGTAATCAAAATAAAACATTCTCTTCAAATTACCATCTACCAACTACCAACAACATCTACCATTTCTTTGACAAAACTACTCACTGAGAATTTGGGATGTCCTTTGAATGTTTATAAGCTGCTAAGATTAGAGGTCTGATTGTAAAATTGCATGCATTAGGCAATGGGCTTATGCATTGTTATGCACAATGGCTGCATAGTAAATATTTTCTTCTAATGACAGGTTGCCCATCCATTAGTGAGGAACCAGTTGATTGAATTCATTTACTCAGGGTTCCTAGTGCCTGTTCTGGCCCCAGCTTTGCATCAGGTATGCCATCCTATATTCAGAAAATGCTGAAGGGGTGAATCAGTATTATATTTTCACTTTAAAAGCAAGGGGAAAAGTCAAGTGTGCATGTGGACATAAATTATCAGAAATTGGAATTTTTAGGAATTATTCACCACAAAATGTAGAAAATCTAGAGAGGCCTGTATCAGCCGGTGAGAGCCATTTTTCTTGACTTTTGATATTATGCTTGGCTACTTACATCTATTGCTCATGGGTAGTGGGGTATAAATTGTCAATCTCAGTATGGTGTATTTCTTCTCATAAGACCGCCTCAGTGTTTTTCATACTTAGTTTGTCACTCACTCCACCCAGTGAATCTGTCCGTTTTTCTCTCCTTCCTGGCCTATTTTTCTTGTGTGTCTGTTCTATTGGGGTAGTGGCTCTAGAGGTGTCTTTCCATCTGTAATTCTGTTTTCTTTCTGCTAGTTTTAATCCCTCCCTCCTCTTTCTTGATCAGTTCACATATTTCAGGGGAGTATGCATACCCCAGTGGCATTACAGACATCATTACAAATTCATCTTGTTCATAGGAGCAAACAGCACACATTTCTTGAAGTCATTTTATAGCCTTGAATGGTTGAGATACAGACTTGCTTCACTGTGAATGCATTGGTTAAATGATACCCTTATGATGACCTGGATATATAATATACAACTGGATTCATAATATGAGTATTGTGAACATGAATCATATTGCTAATTCTTTCCACTAGTATCTCTTCTCAGCATCTATACCTTAACCTGTCCTTCTTCTCTCTTGCTCTCTCACCTTTCTCTCTGTATCTCTTATTACCTTTCATTGATTATTCACTTGATTTACTAGTAATCCTCCAGCGAGTTACATCTTAATGGTTTTATGGCAGACATAAAAAGTCCTTTATAGCTCTCCCAGTCATTGATATATAGTAAACTGAAAGGTTTATTTATTTATTATCTCTTTATTTATTAATTTATTTATTTATGAATGAGTGAGTGAATGAATGCTGGAAGGAAGAAGAGGAAGGAATGAATGGAGGAAAGACAGTGAGCTTGAATTATGCATTGGTTGTAGGGACTTTGGGCTCCTAAAGCATCATGAATTTGTTAACTACAAGGAGAGCTATGCCCTTGTAAAGTAGCATCCTGAAAAGAGCATATATTTAGATAGAGACAGGCTGGTTCACACATTGCAAAGCTAATTGTTTGACTAGATGAAATGTTCTAGTGTCATGAAAGTCACTTGTACTACTTGATAAACAACACTGTTTTGTTCATCCACTTCCCACCCCCGCACCAGGACATCCCTGGGCTCCCGATTCCCTTGCTAGATGCAGATATGTTCCGGGTCAGTAGGTTCAGTGCACGATCAGTGATCTGGTTTGGCTAAACTAAGCTTGTTGTGCTGGTTGGTGTGTCGTTTCCAGGCAGTTGAATGAGCAGTTTTGCATTAGTCATGAGACCCCCTCACCTGAAAACAACTTTTGATTATCCAGTTCCTTAAATGAGAGAGAGAGTAAGGATAAGTTACCAGAAGTTTTGTGAGCAGTAGTGTGTAATTTCACCCAGACTAAGCAGAAGACCAAGATCAGTTGTACTCTAGAGTCAGCAGTTGTATTAGAGTAACATCAGAGGGACTTGTGATAGGGATGAAAGATATAAAATTCAGGAATAAAATGTTCACCCTGTCAAGCATATGGTGCACGTTAGATTGGCAGACAGAAGTCAAGCCTTATGCTATGTAAATAGCCCAGTAAATAATAGCTGAATCTGAAAAATAGCTGCAAACACTTGGAAATTACAGATCCATCACCGGGCAAATATTGGCACATATAAGTTCTTCTGTCAATATGAACATCAATCTTAAAAACACCATTTCATCCTTATTCCATTTTGGCCTGAATCTGAGTAGGGCCATTGTCCTAGGTAGAATTATTGTAAGTGGAGGTAGTCCAGACTTCTTAGTTTAGAATGCTGTAGTAAGATTTATGTCATATGGTATCACTGATGCATCACTGCTTACCAGACTGCCAACTTCATAAACCATGTTGAAAACTTCTGTGGTTGGGGGCTTATGGCGGCTGGGTTTCAACTCTTCACTTGTTACACTGTTTGCTTTTGTCATTTTATTACATGTGCAAGAATGCATGTCTCTGAGATCTTATTCTTTTACTTTTATGTTGGCATTTTCCTTTGTCCTTTGTAGATCTATTTCATTTTATTGTTTGTTCTCATTCTTTCGTTTATTCTGTGTTTAGTACCCAATCTTATAAGACACAGATGCATTTTGATAAGGAATGATTGCCCCTTGATTAAAATGAAAAAAAAAACAGACTTGTATACCATGAATAAGATCTAAGCTGACTTTTAGCAAAATTTGATTTGATGCTGCATGTAAAGTGTTATTGCAGTGATAATAGAACTTACAATATACATTGATTTCCACTCTTTTGTCGTTCAAGTTAAAGAAAGCATTGCAGAATACACAATACTTCCATGCTGATTGATTTGGTGGGATTAAGAAGTGTATTCATGAATGTATATCAGTTTTGTTAAAAGGTAAATGGTATATTCATTGATGTAATTTGCAGAAATATTGAATCTTGACTATGATGGGTTCACAGAAGTGGTCTGAAATTGCTGAAGATCATATTTTTAAGTCATTTTATAGTCTGCAAACATAGTGTCCCCACGTTTTCTGGTCTGAATATTTATTTGGTCTGAATATTTTTGTATGAATATTGCCTGATGGAATGCTTGGAGTTTGTCCTTTCTCTTGATTAGGAAAAATTTAGTTTTGTGAAAATGCTATTGTTGCATGCTAGTGATTCTATTTCTTGTCTTGTTTCAAAACTGTCAAATGTGGTCAGTTGGGTTCAGTCTGGGTTCATCAGTTTGAGATTTGTCTATGAAAATAACAGTCAAATTGTGTCTGTCATTAAGTTATAATCTATGGCCAGTAGATGTCTCAAACTGATGGCAGAGACTGAGATATACTCTGTTAAAGATTATTGACACTGGAATTAGTCCATTTGTGTCAGATGACACTTCTCTTGATTGTCCAGTCAAAATCTTTACATTACAATAACATACACATATCTTAGGCTCCATGGGAGACAACAACAACCCATTTTAGTGGCATGGTATGTTTCTTGAAAGTTTTATTTCCCTTGACCATCTTATTCCTGTGTGGGTGTGATACCTTTACAGTGGCATACTGAAGCATGTACCTGTTGGTGTCATGTGGGTAACAGAGAGCTCATGTTGTTCCAGATGATTCTGGGCCTCTTTAGAAAAAAATTTATATTCCAACACATGAGCTACAGATCATCACTAGTATGTATAGGGGCTTAAGTGATATCTTTCTCAGTGCTATACCACAGCTGTTATGCAAGACAGTAGATGGTCACTCATCCATATCATTATAGAGGATGAAGTGACAGTCTGTGCCTGAGGCAAGCGTCACATCCATATATTGTATAGAGGAGGAAAACATACACATCCCCATACCATAACAGTGATGATGTTCAAGTTGTAGGCTCAAAAAGTTCAACATCATAAATCTGAATTCAAGATCAGTATTAGTGTCATTGACTTTTAAGGAGGACATTATTTTTGTACTGTTATTCAGCAATATATTTTCCTCAGTTGCATGATAATGTGAAGTGGAAAGCTTCCCTGTTTTCAGGGGGTGTGCAGTTTGTTATCACTGTGATTTTGGAAAGGCTAGCAGGCCGTTAGTACCTATTGATTTTTCTTTCAGTTTAAGGGCAAATTCTGCATGTGATTTGGGCATTTTTTTTTTCCGTGGAGATTAAAGGACTTCCATTGCCCTATTTTTAGGTGGGAAGAAAGAGTGGGTCATCACCTGACATTCTTCACAAATTGCTTTCAAAGATGAGCACCTCTCCCTCCGACTTGATCTCCAGTTTTTATTAGGCAGGTTTTTACTGCTTGCTTCTACCTGTGCTTCATAGACTTCATTCTTTAAGGCTCAAATTCTGCCTGAAAATTTCTAATTTGATGCCTTTTCTAGAACTTAGGTTGTTTTTATATTTTTTATACACCCTGACATTCAGGAGGATTTTATATATAGATGGATTAATAAGGTCTGACTCAATTAGTAATTTGGCCAGCTGATGAGGGAGACCTTTGATGATAATGAGGATAAGGGTAACATTATATGAATCTCATATTCAGGAGAACTGTGGTTGTGATTTCAAATTATAATACCCAAGCAGGCCAGATTACTGACAGTAACATTCTCAGCTCTGCGGAGGACAAACAGTCTGTTTCCATGTTTATGATGCTTGTCACAAACATTCTGACAGTAATAAGTTTCACTGCATATGGTCATGCACTAATTTACTAGTGGAGTTGAATAAATAAATGTAAATGTAATGTCATCTCAAGGCATGTTCAACACTGACCATGACAGGAGTTGATGCTGACTTTAATAGTACATACTTGTTACACAGATTTGATGTTTAACTTTGCAAGATATTGATAAATGTTGACTGAATTGGGCAGCACTGTCATCAAAAATGCCTACCTTCCCATATTTTTGCCTGAACTATCCACTGACAATCATATTTCTATGCATTTATTGTCTTCCAGTTTTCTGGCTTTATTTTCCCTTTGTCATCTCATCAAACATGTCAGCCAGGGCTACTAGTCTACTTGTTTCTTAAGGGGGGGTGCACCTCCTGGGAGTGATATTGTGAATGCTTGAACTAGGGACTTTTTAAGCTTCAAATTCAGATTCGGCATGGTCAAATTAGAGGAAAAGTGTGAAATTTATTTTGGTTTTCTATACGGTTGCCATGGCAACGCCGCCATCTTGAAGTTTGTGTCTTGAAAATTGGCTATTTTCCAAAGCCTAAGGCTCCTAGAGTATTGAATATAATCATTTCAAATTTTGTAAACTTATATGGTAGCTCTATAAAAAAGATAAAATGCATTTGTTTTTTTGTTTATTTTTCATACAGTGTCTGTCAGAAATTTTTGAAATAATGTGTGTTTATGGATGTGTATTTTTCTCAATTTTCCACCCAACATTCAACTTCGTTTCAAAAACGTGACCAAAATAAAAAAAAATGGATGCATTTTATTAAAACCTGTGTTGTGGGGAATATATATGTCAAATCTGAAGTCAGTGGGTTAAGAAATAAGAAAGCCTTAGGGAAAAGAATGGAAAAAAAGAGCATTTTGAGAAAATCGCAATTGGTTTAGATAGCGTGTTTATACAAGGCTAAGATGACCATCTAGAGGTGCCCTTTCAGGGCATAAAACGAATGTTTCTGGCCTCAAAGGTTATTTTTCTCATAGCAGATGAGGTCAAAGTGTCTAAAAATACCAAAAGCCCAATTTCGATATTTTAACCCCTAGACCCCCTTTTCAGAAGGCGCACCCCTCCCTTAAAGCCCTACAAATATTTCTGGGCTGTAAATATGGAGCTTCAGACACAATCTTTGTTGTGATGGGAAAGGTCACTTTGCATCATCTCTGGGCTAAAAGATAATGCTAGAAGTAGAGGCTTATTTTTGTGCAGTCTTTAGATCTAGTGTGAAGTTAATAGTATGACTATGATGTTTGGTGGGAAGTGTATGGACATCTTTAATTAATGTCTGTTGTTTTCATGTCTGAAGTGATGCTTATTGAAGATTCACACTCACTTAATGTTTAGTGAAAGATTTTCAGAATTTCTTGCCCTGCATGTATCTGTTACAGTTTTTTATATATGCTAGCAGTTCCTTGCGTGCCACATACTGACCATATAACTGACTGCAGTTTTCAGCTGTGCTCTTGTGATAGTATGTTAAGGAACTTCTATGTCTTTGTAAATATGAATTTATGGGTACATGCGTGTAGCTTTTTATTTGGGAAAAGGAGAATGGAGAAAAAAAAATGGTAGATTCAAACATAGTTGTGGCAGATATATGTCTTCTAAAAATAGATTTTAAGATGTTACAAGCAGCTTTGTTAAGGAGGGTGGTACTAGAGTTTAGCAAAGATTCACCATCAGAATTCTTTCAATGAGACACAGAATTATTAACTAGTTAAAACTGTAGTGGAACGTTGATATTACATACTGATTTGATAAATATATGTCATTAATCATTAAATAATAATTTCATCTGCCTAGTTTCATTATTTTGCAATATTTAACTCTTTCCATGCCACATTTTTTTTCAGGTCTGTGCCAGATTAATTTCCAATCCTAAAATCAAAATCACGGTGGCTTATTTAAAAAGCCTATAACAATGCAATATATGGAAGAAAGGGTCATTTATTACATATCACTGTGTTGGAAAATGGATCAGCTTTGTGGAGAAAGTAAGGAATTTATGAAAAAGGGACAAATAATTGTATAGGAAGAAAGGAAAGAGGAGACATTCTGAAAGCGGAAATAATTTTATTCATAATTTTTTGTACTCTCATCAATCCAGGGCAGTCAGGTGTGTTGCTATCCAATTATCTCTGCACATAATCCATAGTGTATTCATTTATTAGTGTATAGGTCTTTACAGAAGTGAAATATCTCAATTAGTTCAAAAGTAATAGCACTTTTAGTGTTCCCAGTTCACAGATAAAAAAAGCGAGAAAAAGTTCGAAAAAATCGAGAAAAACGCTTTGCTAACAATGAAAACCGCACTGAAGCTTCAAATTTCGTTACCGGAAGGTCTTCCTAGTTTTTAGATCAACTTATTTTGATATAAAAACTCGAAACGAACCTTTTACGAAACAATATAAGTCAGCACCGATACATCGGCAATTGGCATGGGTTCGACAGGCGTAAGCGCCGATATATCGGCGATCGGCATGGAAAGAGTTAATTGTTCAGGTGAATTTCTTTAATAAGTACATCTCAGTAATATGTTTACTCTTACTATGCACCAGCTGCATCCATTTCATGCCTTTCCTTTTCACTGGAAGCAGATGCTCAGATCTTATCAAGAACAAAGTGTCTGATATTATGTGAAAGCTTACATGTCAATTATGCTATAGTTCACTATCTCTGATTTTGATGAGACAATAGATAACAGCTTTGTCGTAACAGTAACCTTTTCATTTTCAATTTCAAGTTTATGTATTCGAACCCATTACAAACATTACAACATATGGGTAATCAAACATTAATATGCCTGGCAAATTTAAGGCAGATGAAACAAATTAACTGCATTTACACTAAATAAAAAAAAAAAAAAAGAATAAGCCAACACAGCAATATTTTCAGATTTGTGCGCTGGTAGCAATGGGTATGATATCCAGTACTGAAAAGGAATTTTTTTTAACAAAAACATCTTACCTGTTTTGGTTTCATTTTACTAAGCAGTTATTGTTGATATTTGTTATTTCATTGTTCTAACCAAGGAGATAATTTTCATTGACTGCCGGCATTCTTTTCAGATTTCTCGAGAAGAGGTGATGACAGCTACAGCCTATCTTGACCTTTTTATTAGACATGTGACTGACCCACATCTTCTAAGGGCTGTCCTGAAGTTTGTTCTAATTGAGAAGTATGATGATGTGCAGATACTGGACTCTCTCTTGTCACGAATCAGTTCCAATTCTCATGTAAGTAGGATCCTCAGTCTTCGGTCTCTGTTTGTAAGCTCTAACCTCACATATGAGAGGGTCTAAAAACATTTGTTGATGCAAAATGTTCATTAGGATACAGATGAAACATTGTGCATAACTAATGGATACTATTCTGCTACTTTACTACATAGTCACCTCTGAGTTTGTTGCACTTGTTCCATTATGCAGGAGTGAATAAGTACCCTCCTTAAAGTATGCACTGTCAAATACTGTAGCCACCCTTCTATAACAACAGCGTCCTCGGTGTTGAAACACTGTTTAGACTAATCTCATTTGAGGGGTTCAAACAGAGACAAAGGATGGCTATATTTATTTAGATAAATGGAATAACCAACTCCACAACTGTGAATAATTTTTTTCTTTAGGATAGAATTACTCATCAGCACATGTAATGAGATCAAATTATTGAAAATAGGCATGTTTACCGCTTGACCCCACCATATGTGATTTTGAATATGTATTCTATCTTTTCATTATGTAGCAGAATTATGCCATTGTCACTGTGGAATTTCCCCTGTAGCTATTTTCATTCTTTGTAGGAAAATGGTAAATGCCAGTCTTCCATCAAGAAAGTGGAAAGTATAAAATGTTTGGTAGCTGTAGTGTAGTACATTAGTATTACATTTTTTTAATGGGATGTCCACAGTGAAAGGCTTAATCTTTTGTTTAGCTTTTAAGAAAAGATGCCACTCAGATAATGGAATGAGCAGTGGCTGATAAAAGAGATGCTATATGAACAATCTTGAGGACTACAGCACAAAAGTGCCACATTGGTTTTAATCAAGAAGAGGTGGATCAGTAGCAGTCAGAAAATGCAGAGGGATAATAAGAATTTTAGATTTTGGTGGTCAGCAGGAGTGGGGCTGACTGATAGGTATAACATGGCTTCATCAATTACTTGTCTTCAGGCTTGATTTTAAACTAGATTAGTTTCCTAGAAATCAGTTTTAAAGAATTTTACCAAATGACTTCCAGTTTTTTGTCCAGTTTGAAATTACCTGGACACGGTGTTTCAAAAACTAACTACATGGTGGAATGGTATATCTGTAGCATACTTTCTGTTACACATTATTTTATAGGGTTCAGGACTTGTGATCAGTTTCCTTCTCTTTCAGTTATCCATGGTGACCCTTGCCCTGTTCCAGACCCTGGTCAATTTAAACTGTGAAGATGTGATGTTTCAGTTGGTATTCAGGTAAACATGGCTTACATCTTCAACCTGCAGATGCTGAACATTTGCATGAGGGAAAATATCCACTGTGAAGAAATGTGTTGAGCAAATGACAAATGACATTCTGTGAAATTGGCTCAGATATTTTGGTTCGAAGGTTAAGAGTCAACAGCTCTACTCTGCCATCTGCTTAATCTACTATTGTGGGTAGATAAATGCTGAGCACATGCACAACAGATTTCAGTATCTCTGCAGTTTCTAACAAGTATGCATTCTATAATGGTACCCCCTTATGTTTAAAACTATTTTGTTCCTGAACCCTTTGCAAACTGGCTCAACAGCATACAGTAGTAATGTACTATAAATATTTAATTATTTTAAGAAAAGCGAGAGAGAAAAAATCAGCCAGTACCCTTATTTCACTGATTTCTACATCTAGGAAGTATATAAGCTAGAACGTAACTAGACAGCCCTTGGAAAACCAAAAGAAGCTGAACAAACAACTTGTCAACAGATATTATAGAAACATTATCAACTTGCGTTTACTCTTTCTATTCTTGTCTTCTCCTTAAAGGTATCTTGTGCCTTGTACCCATGTGATGGTCAGCCAGCGGCGCTCTGTGCGTGACCTCGACCTCTATGGCAAGTCTGCAGAGAAGTTCCTGTCCCTACGACCATCATGCTGTATACAAGGCCTGCCCCAAAACCCACCCCAGNCCCACCCCAGGCCCCCACCCCTGCACCCCTACCACATCTTATAGGCATGAACACTTCAACACAGTCACGGAGGTATATCTGAATGAAGTGAAGGATTTGGGAAATTCTAACATCCAAAGGCTAAACTAGTAGCAGTGTCTTGTAAAAGTTAAAGTTTCAATAACCATAGGAATTCAGCACCTGCTCACTTCTTGGGAGCAATCACAAACTGGGTATGGTTATGTTTTATAAACCATGTTCATAGTTTGAAATATGAGAGGGTCTTAGCTTGTACTAGGTTACAACAAAATGTTGTGAAATCAGCAGCCTCTTTAGTAATACTCACTTGGTAAGAGGAGTGGAAGGCAGGGGTAACACAATTTGTAGCATTACAAGTTTAGTTGTCTGTCAGAATTCATTTCTCATGGTAAACTTTTAGATATTTTTGAACACCTGAGTTATCAGTTACCCCTGAAAGAATCAGTGCTTTCTTTGGCCCAATCCATATGCTACTGAAGTAGAAGTTGACAGGGATGCCAATTTTTGACGTTTTTAGCGGCGGGAAAGAAAATCCGGATATTTCGACATTTTGAGCGACGGAGAAAAAAAAATTCAGCGTTATCCGGATAACAATCATGAAAATGAAATACGCGAAGGACGAATCACACCAAAACCGGAAGTTAGATATTTTACAAACCCGGAATGCGCGCGCACATGCCTCTAACGAGGGCAGAAGGAGACCGGTGCTATATTTAGCTCTAGAACTCGCGGAAAGTGTAAACAGTGGGCTCGGTCATCAATCAAGAAAGGACAATGATGTAAAATGAATAGTCCTACTCAGAATCCATTGTTTTCTATAAATTACATTTATTATTATAAATCTGATTACATCCGTAAGCTGAAAGAAGATGGATACGTGTGGTGCACACTGTGCAGAAATAAACTATGGCACACTGGGAAAGAAGGCACTAAGCTCTACGCTTCAAGGAATGGTCACATCGTAACACTAACAGTAGGATTCCGGCGAGTTTCAAGGACATTAAAGAGAAAGGGAATGCAGCCAAGCTTTCAGCAGTTTTTTGTGAACTTGACGTGAACCATTGAATCCAACTCAGTCTGAACTCTGCAAGTCAAAACACTACTCATTTGTGCATATTTTATCAGGACCAAATAAGAGATGACAAATGTAAGTTATGGGTAAAGAGATGATTAAGGGAAAATAACGTGCACCCTGTTTGTTTAAATTTCATGGTGATGTATTCAGAAGTGAAATTATGAAAGGAAAAATTAGATTTTTATCCTAAGTGACAGTTTGCAGTTCCCACTGGCTATTCCTTGCTGTGTGTAGATATATATTAATTTCTATACTTTATCTGTGCAGAAGAAATTTTGGCGTTAATTTATGTGGAGACAATTCTAAAATTGACTTTTCTTTAACCTTTATTTGGTTGTAATGTTTACTTTAATGCCTTATAATTGTGGAAAATGATTCAGAATTAAAAGCACAACGGTTGGGTTGGCTTCCATCTAAAATGTTGATACGCCGCACGCTCGAGCAATTTTCAGGATTTTTTTTGGTCAGGCATTGGCATCCCTGAGTTGAATTCATGACTGGATGCTGTGTACAGTTCTGTGGTCTTGCATAGGTCCTGAAAAGTTCTCTTTCAAAAGATGATTTGTTCAAGATATGGATTCATAAGTTTTGGAGGGTTGAGAAGACACCTCAGTTTTCATGCATAGTTTATGTTTTTTACTGATGTTAATAATACAGGGACAAGGTCCGGACTCTCTGTTCTCTTACACTCAATGAAGCTGGATGTTGATGTTATAGGTCACCTGGGTTACTGTGGTCTATAAACTTTGCTTTGCGTCAGCTTGTTTTCGAGTTACTTGGAAATCTGCCGTTGGATTTCACAAAAGATTTTATATCAGCTTCTATGTGGGTCTGGGCATTATGAAAAAAATATTTTTAACAATAAGCATGAGGTCACTGAGAAATTTCCTTATCAGTTTTTAATGAAATAGGATAACCAACCATGTGGTATGTTTAACCCTTTCGTGACGGAAGGTATCTTGGTGATTCAATTTTCCCATATTTTTGCTAGACAATTGTAAGGAGAATCAGTGAATTTAGAGGTCTGTCAATACATGAGGAATTTTCACTTCCAGTATACTCCAAAATATAAAAAAGTATATATTTTTTTGACGGATAATGAATGGCCTTTCACATAATAACGTTCAATAAATAACAATAAAGTCCAAGGTCATTCAAAAACTTGATGAGGGCTCCATCGTGAACAGCACGCCAGTTGTATACAGGAACAAAGAAAAGCAAAATTCAGGTTCCGCTTACGCTTCCTTCCGATAAACTTTCGATACAGAAGAGGTGTATTCGTACTGAAAAAATATCGCTGAATACTATTCTCAAGTCGGTTTGGCTCTAATTATTTGCTATGATTAGTTAAAATGCGAGAAAAATATGACGTACTGCGTACGTCCTACTGGTCCTGGCTAGCCACTATATATGACGTACCACATAAGTCCTAACGGCATCTTGGCACAATTAACAAAGAGCAAAATATGACGTACGCTGTACGTCATATGGGTCACGAAGGGGTTAAAAATATAATAATAAAATAATATAAAACACATAGTAAAACACACAAAATTAATGATACATATAATAATGATAAAAATAAAACCATATAATTTCCGTCTCCAAATCAAAACTTCATGAACTGTATTTACTTTCAGATATTTTTAACCCATGAAATGGCCTGGCCTTTGCATGTAAAAATTCACTAAAGAGCTTGAGAAACACAATTTTTGAAAGCATTTGTTTGCTACGTCACAACCATTCCTTGTTTATGTGAAGATTTGTCAATGGCTGTTTTTCTGCATGTTGATAAATATAATGTCTTTGAAGGTCACATTGCAATGGGTCACTCTGCATGTGCATAACTATTTTTGTAAAGAGGCAGAGAGTTGTCCCTTGTATCACAAGATTTTGAGCCCCGCACAGCGAGTGTGGCAAAACCGGCATTCATGAGACAATTTTCGTCATTGGTAAATGATGGGAAAGAACTTCTCAAGGGGGAAAAAAAAAAACCAAGTACCAAAGGAAAGTTAAATCCCCCATGAATGAGCATTGCTTGTGAAAATAAGTTTGTGTAGGCATACGCCCAATTGCCCTTTTTTCATGTTCTTGTTTGTGTGTGTGTTTGTTTATTAGTCTGTTTTTCCACATTAGATTTGACAATTTCACTTCTTCATTTTAGAGGATCACGGATATTCCCCTGGTCAATATTTTACTCACTATGATCAGATTTTTATACTGTAAGCCCCCATATTGATATAAATAACCCAAAACAATCCTATTTGTGTAGCTTAAAGAGGGGATTTTAAATATTCGTTATTCCGGTTGATACAAATATCATATCCGTAACATCCACAATAAAGTGCAAACTCATGCAAATTTCAGAGAAATCTAACAAGAGGTTCCATGAAATTTGAGTAATTCGACGAGTAGCTTGCACAAAGCAAAGTTTACGAACTGTGGTTACTGCTTTAGCTGTGCCTTTGGATGATAGAAGAGAATTGTGCATGAAGGCATGAAGGCATGACTGCATGTACTATCCCCATAGATGTGAATTATTATTGTGGCATTGCCACGTTCTTAGCAGTGTGGAAAAACAGGTCTGATATACCAGTACCAGCTTTTTTTTCTTTTATCAGTATCATTCCAGTCAAAATGTTATAGTTCCATGCTTGTAGTAGAAAGCACTTTGAGGAATTAAGGAGCATCAGTGATCTTTGTCCATTATCAGGTAAACAGTAAAGCACCTATTTAGATCACTCTGAAGAGAGATATAGACCATTGATGCAGTCTCTAAATGACTTGGATGTAGTAGTGCATGCAAGACTGCTTTGAAGCTGATAAAAATTTTACAGGAAATGGCCATGATTCAGTGCTTTTGAGTTACAATTGATTGCTTTGAGAAATAACTAGATATTCCCATAGTCAGCTTGTAATATTCTTCTGACTTGCTGAAGTCTGGCCTGTTCCTTTGCATGCTATGATTACTACTGCTGCACCATTTCTGGCACTTGGTCACTAGCACTACTGCATCGTAAATGCAAAAACTTGGGGGAAAAAACTTAATGATGTCTAAAGTGTAGCATGTGTAATAATTCATGTTTGCTTTTTGTTTGTCCTAGTATGGAAAGATCCAAAGTTCAAATCATCCCCACATTATGACATACCATCACCTCAGGTTACAAGTGTTTTAAGTCCAGTTGTTATAATCATGGAACTCTTTTAAGGTGTGAATGGGTTAGGGTTAAGGTTGAAGTTGTGATTGGGAATGAAATTAGAGGAAAAAAGGTCCTTAGGTAATCTCCAAGGCATCTCTTGATGGTGCTGTGTTTTCTTAACCGTGCCACTAGCACCAACCCAAATACACTGAGAGTTCTGAGATTATACCAAATGAACACAAACACCTGTAAACAGAAGTGACAATTGACATGCATCAGCCAGTAGCAGTATCTCTGTTCCACGTGCAGCCCTCACTTCAGAATCATTGACTCTCTGCCAACATGTTTCTTTATATTGCACTGTGTTTGATGAGTAATGCACCAGTGGGCCAGTATGTCAGTGGCATGAATTCTTGTATCTGTGGGGAGCTCTGTCACCAGTAGAAATGTATTTGTAAAGCAATAAGAACCCTGCATGACTGTCCAACCAAATCGACTAATGATGACAAGGGGACATAAAACCTGGTTGTAGCCTTGACTTAGCACTAGCAAAACATATTAAACATGCATCCCAAATGATTTATGCATTTATACTCTTGCAAATCATCCTGTTGGTATAAGAGTTTGAAAAAGGCAATGTTTCTTTGGCTTGTAGTCAGAATTTTACAATTGCACTTTCATATATTGGTGGGAGAATAGGGGAGATATAGTGAATGTTCCGGGATTTCACTTCACATGTCCAGCGGAAAGTGTTATTTTGACTTTGGGAATGGAAATGAGGATTTGTTTTGAGGGGAAGAGGGTAAGGTTCAAGTTCAAAACTTTTATTAGGCCATAGACCAACACTCATCATTTCTCAATACAATATTACTTTAACACAATATACTGCAAAGTACATACATGTTCCTTATTCATTCTATTTCTTCTCATCTGTCAATTTCTCATCAAGCCAACACCCAGTCCTTTGAGAACTAACACATAAATCATGACATTAATGCTTTTATCTATCATTTTCTCACATCTCATTTCCCCCCCTTTTTTTTTTCATTTCCTTACCAGAGGGCACTCACTCAGCTCAGATTTCTGAACTGTACAGCACTATTGCAAGTAGCAAAGGTGTTTGTATTGATTTCATGTAAATCATATTCTGATATTGATTTCATATAAATCACATTCATGTATCATTTTATGTGTTTCTGTTATAGTATAAATGTACTGTGTGCCATTGTAACTGCTATTTTGGTGCAGAGTTATTAAAAAGATATATATTATCTCTCTTTTTGCAGCTCGTCCGCCAGTAGCAACACCTCTGCCCCAGGTTCAGCCCTTGCTAATGTGTCCCTTACTTCAGAATCATCTGTTGGTCAACGTCTTGGAGAGACCAGTTACTTTGAGTATCTTCATGATGCACGCAGTAAACTGGAACAGTCATCTCAAGCATGTCGCCACTGGTCATTCTTGTATGATGGGGAGAGCCCACCACCAGATAGTATAGTTTCCTCTGAAAAGGCAGCATCAAGAGAAGGATCCCAAAGTGTCGATGGCAGTAACGGGGAAGTGAAGAAAGATGATGGCATTCCCCCTACGGGATACATTGAACTTGGCTCAATCTTGAAGAAGTCAGAGGTGGAAGGAGAGAAAGTTGTCAGAGGTAGTGAAAGTCGCGTGACTTTTGACTCGAAGCCAGCTGATGTGAGTGCTGACGATTCTGTTTTCTTGCCAAAGGAAAAGTGCAATATTGGTGATGGGGAAGGGGACAGTGGGGGACTGGACCCCAAACTCTACGCAAGTCTCGATAATGTGGATTCTTTTATAGAGTATTTGACTGAAGTAGATCTCAGCTGTGATGAGATTGCACGAAATGGGCAGTCTCTAGAGGAGAGTGTGACTGCTCTGGAAGACTTACTAAAGGCTGTATCTGTTGGAGGTTTTCAGAGAACAAGCAGCACTAGGGAAGACAGACAGCACCATCAGGCAAAGCCCAGTGATGTGTCCACAGACTCTGTCGATGTATCCTCTTTGAGTCCCATAGCTGCAGATACTTCACAGTTTCCTTTCACTAGCCAGTCTGAAATCCCTGTGAATGACCTTCCAAAGATGGAATCTACCAGAAACAATAAAACGGCCTTTGAAGAGATCAGCATGTCAGAAGTGCCGACAGACCCTAAAGTTTCTATGCAGAAAAAGCAGCCGAATCCTGAAGCATCCAGCTTTGTGGATATCTCCATAGTGCCTGAGAAAAGCAGCAGTTCAAATGATGACTCCTTGTCAGATTTAACCACGCAAGACAGTAAATCAGTCATCAACTCCAGTGACACCTCTGGCACCTCTGCCATATCTGTAACAACGAAAAAAGAACGCAATGTGCCTAAGGACTTGCCGTCAAGCCTCAAGTCCTATGCTAATCCCATGCACACATTATCTTCCTCTTCCTCTGTGTATTCACCTGTGAAGCAGCTTATGTCCCCTGGTGACATATTGTCACCCTCTAAGTCAGCTGAAGAGCTTCCTGCAATGACTCCTTCAAGTCCCAAGATGAAAAAGCTAACGTATCTTAATGACCCTCCAAATATAGGTAAGTTCTGTAAGGCCTTTCTTTTCATGCATTTTTGTCTGATGCTTGTTCGGATGCAGTCACAGATGTGATGCCCACACTAATGATGTACTTATAAGTAAGGGTGCTCTGACTGCTAAGACAAGGGAAAGCAGTACATTTTTATTTGGAGGTGTGTGCTATCATGAAGAGAAGACCATTTCTTCTTAATAGGGCAAGAGCTACATATTTTATTTTCCAGTTTTGGTGGAACACATATTGAATCATGACATACTTCAAGGGCTTCTTTAACAAGGATGTAAATCTTCTGTTGTTTTCTGCTATTTTGAAAGTAGTGGGACTTCAGTTTTCCAATAGAAAAATTATTCAAAGTGCATTACCAGAGGTTTATTCCACAGTAATTGACATAACTCCTGCCCAATCTTGGCAAATTTCTGCTGTTTTCATTAAATGCCATTTGCATTGTGGCTTTTAGTATACTGACACATAATGAGCTGAAAGTTTCGGTACAGACTGAAAAAGTGCAGGTGGCAACAGAAATTATACATTCAGATCTACTTTACTTTCCATAGTAGAAATAAAGGCACAATTTCCCCAGACTGTGCAATCAAGTTATTTGCCACCTAAATTTCAAAATTCCCTGTAAATATACACTGAACACATACTGATCTCCCCTTCTTTCCTGCACTCTAGAGTTTTCAATACTTGAGAAAAATCTAACATCAATTAAAAATTTAGAAATCACACCCTCAAATTTATTACAAGGGGGGATTGTCTCCCAAACTGAAATGGCCTAGGGAAAACATTGAAAGGGTGAGTGTGTATGCTGAAAGTCAGTCGTGAGAATAAATTTGCATGCACAGATCCTCTTTCTATGAATGAGAGTATTTAGATACATCATTGAGGTTAGCAGAAATGGTCTCATTGCACATAATGTAAAGAAAATCATATGATGCTATGCAGGTTTGATTTGTATCATCTTTTGAATTTTGTTCGTGGTTAGTAGCAATTTTCACATCTTAAGAAACTGGACTTCACAAAGACAGTTGAAATATTTCCTTCTCTTTTCATCCACATAACCAGGTCCATTCTTATGTTCCCTGTTCTCTCGACTGGAGGGAATGATTGGCAACTCTTTGTACTTCAATCTTCTGCTGACGGATGTCATATCTAGACTAGCCTCTTACCCCCAACCCTTGTTGCGTTCCTTCTTACTTAACCACAATCTGGTGTTCCAGCCCTCCGTCAAGTCTCTTATTCATGTAAGTCATTAGGTCTAGCTAGATTTAATACTGTGCATTTTAGACATACTGTGGAGATTCTGCCTTAGCATGCAGGGATCAACAGGAAAGAGAAAGTGTAGAAAAGACTATGCAGACAAGATGGATTTTATAAAAAAATACAAAAGGGAATGGTTGGTGTACTGAATATGAGGTGTAGGATGAATTCTCTTCTACTGTTATGAGAGGTGATGGAATTTGGCGTGGAGAGGAGGTCATAGATTTGGGAAATGACTTCAGATTAGAAAACTGTTGGAAGTATGATGGGCATATTTCTAGGGGGTCTCTGATGGGTATTTCTGAAAGTAGCACAGTACCAGTGAGAATCTCTTTGTGATGTTAAATTGTTTCTTCAGAGGAAAGCAAAAGATTGTGCAGTAGGCAACCTTTTGAAGAGCACAGTTGCGATTGTTCTGAGTCTTAGCTGCTAATGATAACTGATGATAAATACCAACTGTGCCTTTTCTGGTGACCATATGATTATCTGTTCAATATTGCAGAATAGATTTAGAGCCAAAGGTTATGCCCAGGTCAAACATGATCATGCTACATTGTAGCTGGCGAGCTTGAAGATGTCTTACTTTGACTCATTAACCATGTGTATGAGAAGCACTAGTGATAACCAAGTGGCAGCCACTTTGATGTGGACAGTTAATGGAAATAAAGAGGGTACTTTCATGTCTTATAGCAACAGCACAGACCATTCATTATTAATATTAGTCTGGACCAAGCCTAATTTTCTTGATCTGAATGCTGCTAACTTCATCACAAACACTTGTTTCAGGTGCTTTCATCTCTCAGGCAAAAGCTAGACAGTTTCTCTGTCACTGTCAAACAGTTTGATACTCTGGTTGCAAATGCTCGTCAAAATCTGACACAACGTGAAGATGCATTGTTACAGAGCCTTGATCAGGGGTCCATGGGAAGTCCCCATAATGCTATGCCACCACATGCTGTTAAGCCAAGGGCTGACACTATTGCTGCTGCATTGCCCATAAAAGGTAAATGGACAGAACATGGTATGAAATTGCCTTCTTTGCAATAACCCTGAATGTTATAAAGAGGCACTATGGCTGCTTGTTGTGTAAGTCCTACTCAGAAATTGAAAATTTGTCAAGTCTATAAAATTTGTGTGTTAGACTCTTAGGCCAGGCAGTTCATGTTGTAGTGTAATAGGGAAAGACACCATCTCTTCTTCCACACTTAAAGTGTAAATGGGTACCTTGCTGTGGAGATGAGGGGACCAGGAAACTACATTGCAGACAATCAGCAATGATTTTGTTAAGTTTCATTTGTAATAATAGTATATATT
Organism: Ellobium chinense; assembly: GCA_033807755.1. Lineage (NCBI taxonomy): Eukaryota > Metazoa > Mollusca > Gastropoda > Ellobiida > Ellobiidae > Ellobium > Ellobium chinense. The sequence goes on along the minus strand of JAWQUT010000182.1, from coordinate 356,644 downwards.
GACATGTATAATGTGTTCTATGTGTTTGTATTATGAATGAGAAATATAACATGTATAACACTTTAAAGTCTTTGTGAAATTGCAGGCTTTCCTTATTGACTTCTTTTAAAGCCACATATCATTATGATGAATTCATGAATATTATCCCTGCATTTCCAGAGAAGAAGAAAGTCACTCTTAGTGACCTGTTTTTCCGTCGCTCACCTGGCAAAGATAAGATGCCTGGAAGCAAAAGCAAGAAACACTCACAATTGCAGCGTGTTCAGGTGAGTCAGATGAATTGCAAGTGTTGCTCTTTAAGCTTGATCAAATTATACTATTCTTTTTTAACCCCTACCGGCAGTGTTGGCTCACTCACAACTTAATGCCTTCATGTTTGATGATGATGATTATATAGTCACTTTTGCTGTGAGCAAAACACTTTCGGCAGCCCAAGGCCTCTCGGACAAATGTACATCTTCCACGCTTGTGTTGTTGATGGATATAGTGTGTTGTTGATGGATACAGTGTGTTGTTGATGGATATAGCGTGTTGTTGATGGATATAGTGTGTTGTTGATGGATATAGCGTGTTGTTGATGGCGACTGCAGGAGGAACTGGTGTCACAGGTCTGTCAGTCTTGATCGGAGGAACAACAGGTATCTAACTGATGGTTATAGTCAGTCAGTTTGGTTCACGCACAGGATTATCTCTGTTGAGGTGTTTTTTCACTGGTGCATGGCCTTGCCTGAGGCCTTGGTCTGCCCATTCTGATTGGTGGGTGATGGCTTTGTCTGGTACTTGAACACTACTAAACACACAGTTTGTTCCATGGCCAAGGGTTCCAAGGCGTTTGTTCCAAGGGTTTGGTGTCCCTATGGATAAAAAGCAGTGATGACCTACAAAATATTTAATTAAGCTTACACATTTTGTAGAATGGCCTGAATGAAATAAAAAATATGGTAGAAAGTCTTCAACTACAGAATGATATTGGTGCCTAAATGTGGTAGCAGCAGCCCAAAATGGGTCTTAACCTTTCTCTGGGTAGCTAACCTGTTACTTTTCCCCAACCATTTTCTCACAATTTGATTTTTTATTTTTCTTCAAGGTTGGAGGAGGCACAGGCTACCGTTATGTAAACAGTCATGACAGCCCAGAATCTGGTGGCAGCAGCCCAGATGAAGGCCACCACTACTCCTTGTCCACTTGGAATGCTGTCTACAGTGCCTTGGTCTTGGATGAGTTCCTCAAGGAACTTGCCGCCCTTTCACAAGAGCATTCTGTCTTGCACCTAGATGAGGGCTATCTCAGCAGCTGATAGATGACATAGTTCTTCTATTTTTTAACAGAAATTTTGATATTATTCCACAAAGCAGATCTCATCAGTTGTTATTTAAAAAAAGCTGCTCTGTCAGTTGTCGTGCCAGCAGTTAGAATGAGCTTAAGTCATTAGTTTGATATACCAGGTTATTGATATATTTAAAAAAGTTTAATTTTTTGAACTGTTAGCAGTAGTCAAAGTTTTCAGCTGGTATTACTCGGGCTCTTGATGATGAGGGAATATTGGGGGATCATTTGTGGTGAAATGGTGAAAATTCCTATTTAAGAAAAGTTCTACAGAACAGAGAACATAGTTCTGCTGCTCACAAGTTCATGCACAATAACTTTCCATTTGTCCATAAAAGCTGTGGTTTACCATAGTGGATTGCACTTTCCAGTCTCACAACCAACAAAAATTCAAAACTTACCCCCCACTCTCCCTCCCAACCGGCCTCCCCGACATAGACCATTCTTAAGAAGTAGTTTTGAGGTCATGATCATTGATAGGATCTGCTGTGTGGAATAATTCTGTATACAATACAATGGTATATGAATTCATTTATCCTGCCATTAGCATAAAGTAATTTGCAGCTCATCGTACCCATTGGTATTTCCAAATTCAGAAGGCTAAGACACCAGAAGTCATCAACTGTTGTCATAATTGTGTATTTTGTTTCTCAAATATCAAGGGTTGGACACATAAGTAGTTCAAGTCTTAGTTATATGGACATAACTATATAGACTTGTACCTGCAACCTGTGATATTTGTTTCTTTGAATGTATAAGCTTTAAAAAACTTGTGATGAAGTGTTCCAGACAGTTTTAGTACATGTTCATTGTTATGTGGAAACAAAAAGCTGCCTTGTAGTGGGATTAAAGTTGGAGTAAAGACATCTTGAATTCATTTACTGTTGAGAAGGCATAAGGGGCATGATAGTTACAGGGATGCCAATTTTCCGGATAAATCCAGATTTCCGGATTTTTCTGCGTTGTTAATGTCAGGAAAGAAAATCCAGATATTTCGGCGTTTTGAGTGCCGGGGAAAAAAAAATCCAGCGTTATCCGGATAACATTCATGAAAATGAAATATGCGAAGGACGAATCGCACGGAAGCTGGAAGTTTGCATTTCCCGCCCCTGACTATGGCTATTTCTTGCTGTGTGTGGGTATCTTTATTTTATTTGTGCAGAAAAAATTTAGGTTAATGTAGACACAATTCTAAAAGTTACTTTCCTTTAAACTTTATTTGGTTTTAATGTTTACTTTTAGTGCCTTATAATTGTGGAAAATGATTCAGAATTAAAAGCACAACAGTGGGTTGGCTTCGGTCGGAAATATTGACATGCTGCGCGCTCGCATAATTTTCAGGATTTTTTTTGGTCTAGCATTGGCATCCCTGTAGTCATATTATTTAAGGAATAGATATGCAGATTTTTTGTGAGACAGGCTTTGTGTTCATCATGCTTTACATTTCTATCCTCTCATACTACGCAAATTTTTAGGACACAGTTACGAGAACTTGGCAGCTTATTAAGTCAGTTGTGTGGAGTGAAAATCATGCACCTGAGATACAGTGCACATGCAGAGTTTGATTCTTTCCTACATTTTGCAGTTAAACTGGTTCTGAAAGGAAGTTCTTGTTAGCCAACCTTATGGCATATGATTGTCTCAAGATGTATGTTATGTCCCCTCCATGAGGATTTACCATCAAATTGTGACTCCCATTGTGCAGGATTTCTGATTACTGTGTCATTGCAAGCTTTTAATTACTTTGGGCTTGTCAATTTTTAAATGTGTCCATCCTATATTTATTTTTAACCAGCTTCAGTTGTTGATGTGGATCCTGGATAGCATAATTGACATGATCAATCCAGTGCAATGACATTGTTGAATTTGTTTGAAATTTGTGTCTAAGATGTTTCTATGCACCTCTTGTTGCCAGTCACTTTATATCATGCTTATTACTTGGATAGCTTCCATGTACTGTTGGCATTTGTTAGTGGCATATCTACATTATGTTTTTCTATATTCAATGCTGGATGAAATGAAAAGAGTTCATTCTCTAGGAATTTTTCTCCTTGACATGTTCCATAAGAGGCATTGTGTCACTGGATCAAGGATTCTCAGTAAAAATCTTAGATTTCCGAGCTGGAAGCACAGTATGGCAAAAAGTGACTGATCCTGTGTCACAGCAAGTAACAAGATAGCCTAGATACAAAAGAAGGAACTCAATTTAGTTGTTTTCAGTAACAACTCTGCACTCATATAAGACTCCTCAGGATAAACATCTCACTACTTTGCTAGACTCCACCAATAAATATCAGACTTATTAGTCTAAGAGGTGCCAGTCAATTTGAGGAAAGCTTACCACATGCTGTTTTTTACTCAGGACCAGAAAATTTCATTAAATTTAAGATTCAAGTGACTAGACCATGTGTTTCAGTGAGACTTCTCCAGTACATGTGAACATTTACTCAATAAAATGAACGCTCCTGTGAATTTGTCCAGCATGCTTTCCCGGTCTTAACACTTTTCGTACAACAGATGTAATATTGCATCCATTTTTAAACTATCTTAGTTGGCCAATGTGGAAGATATATGATCAAGCTAAGCGACAAATTTATACCATAAGAGAGCATTGGGATTAAAAGAGTAATTAATTTGACATGGCTTTGATACACACAGTGTTAGTGTGTTGTTCTGCTTCTTGTCTTTTTCTGTTGCCACTGATGTGAATTGTGTTTACATGTGCTTTTATATCCTGGCTGCTTCATTTGTGTCCCGGTATATATATATATAGATATACGGCTGGTTCTCACTGTTGCTGGTGGTGCCTCCAGTCTTTGAATGTCATATCATCACTCTCATGCCACATTGCCTAAGTCATTTTTTTTGATGATGCATTTATATTGCTATAATCTACCATTTATCTTCTTTTCCTATTAAAAAAGAAAACAAATGTAGAGTTTGGACTCATTATTATATCCCAGTTTTACAATCTAAACCACATCTGCCTCTTTGTTTTGCTTTGAGCAATAGGTTGAGAGCGCTAAATTTCTCAAAACCTCAAAAACTGACCTAGGCAAACATGGAATGAGCATGATGATATGTTGTCTGATTTAGACTTGTTGGTTTTCAGAAAATAGCCAGTTTTCATGAATTTAGCCTAGCTGAGAGTTCAGTTTTCTTCGCTTTGAAAATTTTGAACAGTATGAATACTGTAATTGTTACAACTTCAGAAGTTCTTCAGTCATTTCCTGTCTGTGTTCTATCTGTTCATGACACAAGTTGTGCTTGTTATCTGTTGTGATATGCTCATTCCCTGGTAGCATTCTTAATGTACAACAACTTATCTATTTCTTGTGTAATTACTAAAATATCTATATTAATACTCCGAAGCTAGGATGAAGAAACTTTCCCAGTTTCTCTTCATTTATATAACTACCAAATATCTAGGTTAATACCGTGAAACTAAGACAAGGAAATTTTCCAGTTTCTCTAGATTTTTATATAATTACTATTACTAGCTTTCTGTATTAATGCTATTAAGCTAAGACGAGGAAATTTTCCAGTTCCTGTAGATTTTTATATAATACTATTACTAGCTATCTATATTAATGCTATTAAGCTAAGATGGGGAAATTTTTTAGATTTCTCCAGATTTATATTTCCATACATGAACCATATAAGGCTGTCTATTTATACATATCAAAACATAACAAACAATAGTATTACAAACTAACAATAGCAAACAAAGCACTATGAAATAGCAGAATATGTGTTTAAGGTAATTTTTATGGAAGAAGCCATTAGTGGAAGGTTTGTATCATGTGGGTATGTGGACAAGTTCACAACTATGCCATAAAGTTTGAGATGCAGTAATGGCCTTTGCACACTCATCAATTATCATCTTTGGACAGTGCATTTTTGTACATTGTCAATTTGTTACTTTGCCTGGTAAATCATTTAAGTTATTCAGCTGTAAAAGTGTTTCATGATAAATGGAAAATAATGAAACTATATTCAGTAAGATATCTGATTTTAGAAGGTTTAATATTATGTCCAAGCTCATAGCACTTGCCATAATTTAAAGAAGGAAATAACATCATACTAAGCTGTTTTCAGATTTGTACATCTTTGTTTGTAAGATGTTTTTTAAGGCAGAACAAAAAGGAGATTTGAAATGGGCAGTAGGCTTCTAATCACTGTTTTGTCTAAGGTGCCCGTCCTGTGGGAACATTGGAAGTGGACTCTTTGAAGGTGCCTGCTCTTCTGCAAAGCCGCAGTGGGCATGAGACATTTTCTAATATTTAATTAATCCCTGACATTGATGTCTGTATATCGATCACACTTCCTGTGAATAGACAGGAAAATGAAGTGTTTGTTGCAGTTTCATACTGTTTTGCCATGAATGGTTGTCAGTATGAGCTGTTTTCTTTTGTGAAGCAGCATAAATTAATTTTTGGTCATGATGGGATACAAATCTTGTACCTACTGAGTGCATCATCTTGTTAAGACAGACATAGATAGGTAGAGGACGTGTTGTTTGCTTGTGTTTGTTGTGTATCTTACACTTTTGTTGCAAAATCCGGACTCTTGTTATGTACTTGTTCAGGGGACTTAATGATGGGTGATTACTTTCTTTCTGATTTATATGGTCATCTCCTTGCCATTAACTTTGCTCATAGCATGTGGGGATCTAAGTTTAATTTCACTGACTGGTTCAAGTTTTTCTTTGTTTGCATTATTTCCTTTCATTTTCAGCATTTTTGTTTTGAACTTTGCTTTGTGGGTTGTGAGCTGTTTGACTTATGATTGTGAGAGATTTGTCTTGTATCCTCTCCAAGTCCCACTTGATATGCAGAAATACAATAGTAAATATATTTTGGGCCAGTTCTTTTTACTCTTTATTTGCTGCTATGTTTACTTATTAGTACTGCCACTTTCTTTGCTTTCCTCTTAGTTATATAGCCTTGATCAGGTGATAAAACCTTAAGTGTCTCATTTTCCTATCAGTGTATCAGCACTTGTGAGGTCTTCACAGCTGTCTGATGATTACTGTCTGTGAGTCAGCCTGAAGTGTGGTCCCATTATTTGATTCCCATTCTTTATAATTCTTTATTTGCTCTGAATGTCACCATCATTTATCTCAGTATATGAAAACGCTGGTTTGTAATTGTGGTAAGTCCATTTGATATAATCATGGAACTCTCCCATGGGTTAACTTTAGTTAAACCAAGGTTCAGAGATAGGAAAGATAAAAGCACCCTTAGCTGAGTCTTTGAGAGAGACCTTTTCTCTTAACTTGCTCATAAACCTGCTTGTAATCGTAATCTGAGCATATCTCCAGATAATTCCAGGATCTAGACTAGAGTACACCATCTGTAAACTGGATATCTATGATATCTGTGCATGTTTGAAATGGCTACTGATGTCCAGGCTCCAATTTATTTCTGCTCTCATTTGCCCAGAAATGTGAATGAGAACAGCTTTGTTAATCAACACAGGAAAGTTGTGATTGGTTTTATTGATGTATAAGATAGCACAGTTGTGACCAGTGGCTAGAAGCAACAGGTATGATTCATGAAACATCATCCATTTTAGTCAGTTTTGACCTCTTCACTGTTAGCTGGTGATTTGTTGTGTAACTCATCTTTCCAGTTTATGCCAACCAGGACAAGTAATCCCATACATGCCACGGCCTCAGAGTGAGGCTCAATAGTGTGAATGACTGAGTAATTCATATATTTATTGTTTACCAAGTGTTGTGATTGGAATACAGAGCTACAAAGTTAAGAAAAAATGGGCAGCTCTGGCCTTTTTGAGCCATGTGGAGGCCTCATCTAGCCTAGTTATGTAGAAAGCTTTTTTCTTTGTTTTCAGATTTTTCAGACAAAATTGGTTGAGCACATTTTCTTCTCATCCCCCCTCCCCCCCCCCCCCCCNCCCGCCACAGAAATGAAATGTTTAAGCTTAGTTTACCAACATGTGTTTCATTCACTTTTATTTCTGCATCCTTCCCATTTCCCCTTCCACTCTTCTCCTGTAGGCCTCAAAATGTTTAACCAGATTGTACTTAAAATTTTGAGCATTTTTATCTTCCTCATTAAATCCTTCAATTTTTTTTTCTTTAAACTAGATTTTCCCATATTTATAGAAGTGAGGCAATATGCCTTCATTGTGCTTTGTTACTTTGTTTTGGCACTGCATGATCTCAAATCTATGGAAAGCTATGATATCATATATGATGGGTTTGGGAGAGAATAACAAAGGAAACCCTATATATATATTGTATCCAGCAACAGTTGCTACAGTTATCTCAGATATACTATGATATTGTATTGCATCTCATTTATAATTTGAGCATCATTTATTTCTGTAACCCCCATCAAGCATTTGCTGTATCAGGTACTATTATATTAGAAAAGTTGTGAGCTATGGAAAGAGAGTTTCTGGTTAGGATGTTTGTAGTACTGATGAGACTTGAAGCCTGTCTTAAAAGGATATTCCAAGCCATATGTATGTGTATGTTTAGGGCCTGAGCACAAAATGCTCTTTGCTCTGTTGATAGCCCCAGGAGATCAGCACTCTTGTCAGCAAGGTCTGTCACACAAATGTCAGGCTACCTTTGAGTCCTCCTGGGTGTGTGAAGGGGTGGTCCTTTAATTCTATGAACGGTCCTAATCATAGGAATATCAATCCTTTGGCTAGCCAAGATGGCTGCAACTGATATGGAAGAGCTGGAAAAGAATGCGCTGACTTGCAAGTGGTGTTTGCTATATTTATATTTTTACCTCATTCATTGGCATATATACCACCATTGATTCTTGCCACAATAAACAGTTTCACTAACAATTTTGAAACCGAAGCTGGTGGCTGTCATTTTGCAGAGCTCCAGTTTTGGTGTGTGTAAAAGACTTCACTAATTCTAGAAGGTGTGCACATTTCTCTGTCACAACTTACATGCAGCAACCAAACACGTGTCCTTGATCTGCTGTCTGCTGGTCAAAAGCAGCCGAAAGTCTGAATAAATCGAAGCATAAATAATTTGTCAGAGTTTAGGAGCTATATTGTAATCCCAAACTTAGATTACCTTATGTAATTGTGATATACAAATTTACAGGATTGTCAGTGATACATCTTGTAATTTGTGGATGTAGGAAAATTTCGCTTTGAAGGGCAGCAGCTGTTACAGTAAAATTTCACTTTGAATCTTAGCAGACTTAGCGTCCACTTGAATTAGAACAATCTTCTCCATTTGAAAAATAACTTACTAGGTCTAAGTATTATCTGGTCATGGCATAAGACACACACCCAAAAAGATTGTTTTCCCAAGACATTGTGACAACGGATGTGTCATTTTCTGAGAGGAAAGCAAAATTGTGGGATGACCTTTGACACTGATGATCTCTCAGGGCAAAGTCTTTGAACCTGAATATAATTTCTCATAGCTTATGCAACATCCAGACCAAGTGTTTTGTCAGAATAATCAGGAAAAACACAAACCTACATGAAATACTAAAATTAAAAGAAACCAAGCTCTACTATTCCACTGAGTTCCATATAAAACAACTGGAAACTTTTTTGGTTACTTCTATCTTCTTCCAAACATTCAGATGTTAATAAATCTCGATCTATTTGCAAGGATAATAGGAGATGGATGCCAATGATGCCAGTTTTGTAGAAGTGCAGTTCCTATCTATCCAGTTTCTTGGACATTTATCAAGGGATTCTGAATTACCCTGCCTTGTCTGAATATATATTTATTTTTAACATTACATCAAGGCACTGCTAGGCTGGCAAACAATGCTAACATATTCTTGATCACACATATACACTCCACCACCCCTTCTCCTCATATTGCTTTCTCTCTTCCTTTTCTTTTACCTGCATAGATACTCAAGCCATTATTATTTACTTAAGTTGTTGGCGTTGCTTGATATCTAAACTATTTCTTAATTAACGTTAAATTAATTATTTTACTAATGCACCTGTAATTACAGCCACCGTCTTATTTGATTATAATAATGCATGTGTATTGTATGGATATCAACCTATCAGATAAATTAAAAATCAATATTGCTAATGCATTGCCTTGTCTTCGTTTCTGTTTGTCTGTGGTAGGACTAATATATATATATATGTGTTGTTGCGATTGTATTTAACAGAATGAGTTGGTGCAGATCTAATTATCCATCCATCCTTCTATACAAACCATCCACCCATCCATCCATCCAGCCATCCATCCATCCATCCGTTGATTCTACCTCCCTCCCAGCATCAGTTTCTCTCTTTGTCCTTGAAAGTCACATAACACTAAACCTTGGCCCATACAATGTCGACCCTCACTCCAATCAAGTCCCATAGACAACAAGGTTGGACATTCACCATCCGAATTGGATTGTCCTACACCTCGTAACGCCATCATCTAGCGGCGACTGCGGCAACGCTTATAGATAGTAAGGTAACGAACAAGAATTGATTGGTGTCGTGAGGAAAATGACCAAATTTTATTTAGGCTACCTTGACCTCTTTCGTACGTCTATGTTGATACAACAAGTAGAAGAGGTTTATTTCAAGTTCCTTTCTAAATGGAGATAGACACATTTCATGTCTGTAGATCAAACGCAAATTTTGGGATTATTTTGTTTAAAATTTTAGGCCTCTGTAAATCAGATTTTTACCCCACGTTAAATTCTGTTTCGCTGGACAAAATCTGATAATGATATTTTTTTCCCGCTTACGAGAGTTCGTCCTTCAATTCGTTTACGTTTGTCAGACGGCACCGTGGTACCCTACAAACTTACATGTAGATCTATATTATAATATCTTAGTTATGTTGTTTAATTGTAGTCCCTGTGATTTCTCTTGTTTCTTTATTGCTCTTTTCGTCTGGCTGTGCCTCTGTCTGTTTGTATGTATCAGCTGTCTGTCGATTCTTGCAGTGTCTCTCATCCTATGTGTCTATTTGTCTGTCTGTCTGTCTGTCTGTCTGTCTGTCTGTCTGTCTGTCTGTCTGGTCTGTCTGTCTGTCTGTCTGTCTGTCTGTCTGTCTGTCTGTCTGTCTGTCTGTCGATTTCTACACGTAAAATTCATTTGAATTTGAATAAATATAAATTATTATATTTCATGTGATTTTGAAAGGGTCGGGGGACATATTCTCATGAGAGAGACATAGTGTCAATATCAGATTTTGTCCGCAGGGACAAAATTCATCATCACATTTTGTCCGTCCGGGGAAGGGGAATGGGAAGAGAGATAGGGCACAAATCAGGAGGGGCTAAATGTGATACCACACCGGATGTCAGTATCCAGTTTCATGTCAGAGGTAACAACAAAAAAAAACCACCAAAACACATAGACTAACACTTTCATGACAATATAGGTCTTTCCATGCCAGCAAAATGGCTTGAGGTGGGTCCCATTTTCTCTTTATGTGGGATAGAATATGTGAACAACGACGGCATCTGAACCCCAGTTCCTTAATAAGAAAATGAAGATAATAATGATGACTATGGATCTGATTCTGTGAAAATCTAAAAAAACATAATTTCTAGCCTTGGGTTCCACCATAGTGAACAACAGACTGGAGCAAATGAAAGAATGAAAATTTATTTAAGAGATTAATACAAACAGTAGTCAACCATCAGCTACAATTTTCAGCTATGATTGAAGTAATTTTGTTTTCACATTGTACTTTGCTAGAATGCGTAATTTAGCCGTAACCGTGCTGAATCGCCGTAAAACTCTAACAGACAAACCATCAACCAACAAACACTTACTCTGCTAACAGCATTCTGCCTTGAAACAGGTTAGTGAATGAGAAACATTCAAGTATTTCACATTCCTTCTTCACAAAGTACCCGTAATTGCTTTCAGTCAGCACGGCCAGTTGGACGGCACTTTTTGCCATTCATCTTCTCGAGCTCTCCATTACTTTCAATGGCGTATAAGTTTCCTGTTTTAAAGAGAAGTTTAAGAAGGAAGTGAACGTTACAGTGTTTGGTTGGAAAAGCATCGGTGCCCATCCTCCACGCCCGTTTCTCTCATTTTTCCTTCTTTTCAATTCTTCCTCTTCTGACTTATGTCTTCACCTGCCTCNCATTGTTTCCGACTATATTTTTTAAATTTTATTTCACCATCTTTCTGACATGACCGACCGCAAAAATTATATATTAAGATTTTAATAGTTGTGAGTCTGCTTTTTTAATGTTTGTGTAGACCAGCCTTTTGTTTGCATCAGAATGCTTGGCATGTTCATTACGCAGAACAAAAACTGGGGTGTGCACAATGATGCACAATCAGGAGTCCAAAAAATCTGCGCCAAAATCAGTGTGTGTATTATTGTATGTGTAAAAAGGCGAGGGGGTGAAATGCATCGAGATGGAGCTATCAAACTGTACACTCTTTTTTGATAAAATATGACGAAGGGAAGGGCTGGGGACAGTAAAAAGTCAGAGGTAGCGAAGAGATTTTCTATTAGTTGCTGATGACTGTTGTATTTTTTTAAATGTCAGTTCTGGTCGTGGACGTAGTAGTTTGTCCTTTTTAACGGATGCGGTTGGCGATAAAAATAGCAACGAGGGAGGAGAAAATGTTTTGTTTCAATTGCGGAACACAGAATGTGAGACTGCTAAAACACAGAACATTGCATTGCCTGAAATATTTGGACTTGCTCTTATGTGGAACTGATGTCAACAGAAGACAACTGTGAAAACTGTAAAACTTCTGTATTTTAAACAATCGAGTGTCTTGAGTTTTTTTTATACTTCAATGAAGAAAACTTTTTTATCTGTAACTGTATAAAGATGAAAAAATATGTTTCTATCAAGACAAATTGAAACAGGAGGCTATGGAAAATTTGGCGAAGATTGATCCAAATAAATCAAAGATATTCGCGAAAATCCGAGAACGTATATTGTTGGACGCACTATAATAAATGTTCACGTTCCAGATACTTCTGACGTAAGTCTAGGAAAAACTATGTAATCCTACATTTTCCATTGCACTCTCTACCCACAAAACTTCGCCATTTTGTATGTAAAGTTACTTCAGTTTCACTCCCACTCGGCCAGAGTCCTTTTTTTCCCCATCAAGACGCCCATCCCTTCACCTTGTAAATGGGGTTGACGTCTCCTCCTCCTCCCAATAAAAATGACCAAGATATTCACGATGGTATGAGACCCCATCCTCTCATAGAGAGTTTTTATTTTTAAGTTCGAAAATGTGGCGTTTTCTGATATTGCGGCCATTGCACATTTATTCTAGTTCAGATGTGTATGTTGAAAGTCGGGGGTATCACCCAGTTATCATCTGAGTGTAGATAAGCAAGTTCACAGTATGTCTCCTAAAGTTCTTTGCAATTTTTTCATTTTCAAGTTCGGAAATACTATTATGACATTTTCTGGAATTTCATTCTTTAGACCTACAAACTAGAATTATAATGTATACGAGCTATGAAATTTCACATCTTGATACCGTGCAAAACGCTCGAAACACCACGTAGTGTTGTTTGCGCATGCCTACCTCTGCCATAACGGTCCGTAGGAGATCCGAATTTCAGACCAAAAGCTCTCTTCTCTAACACCGAGCTCCTCTTCTAGTAAAACATGGTTATTCGAGGTGTCCAGGCAAATAAATTGATGAATGCGTGCCAAGAGAACGCTCACCTGCTTGAGGATTTTTTGTTCTTCGGATTAACCTGACATGGTATGGATTTATGGGAAACGCTGAGGCAGTACAATAATCATACTGAATGAATAAAGGAATGAAGGGGCCTAATGAAGTGTGAGTGAGTGAGTGAGTGAGTGAGTGAGTGAGTGAGTGAGTGAGTGAGTGAGTGAGTGAGTGAGTGAGTGAGTGAGTGAGTGAGTGAGTGAGTGAGAGAGACAGTGGGTGAGTGAGTGAGTGAGTGAGAGAGACAGAGAGAAAGTGAACGAATAATAATTTGAGAAAGAGAGAAAAGAAAGAGACAAAGATGACCGACAGACAGACAGGTAGACATACAAATGGATGGATGGATGTTTGGATGGATGTATGTATGTATGTATGTATGTATGGATGGATGGATGGATGGATGGAGGGATAGCTAGATAGAGGGATGGATGGATAGACGAAGAGGACATACATACATACATACATACATACATACATACATACATACAGACAGACAGACAAACAGACAGACAGACAAACGGACAGACAGAGGGATAGACAGAAGAGCATTCACCTGTCAGATATTATATATAGCTCGCTCGCCGCCCTCGCGCTCATTCCACATACTTTATGTTATTTTATAGTCTCCTCCTTTTCTCGGATCAATACCCTACTTCATCCACATCAATAAACTTGCTTCCCATCGCCTGTATAATCAACACAAGACTAAATCGTTGTCACACTAGCCATGAAAAATCCGAAGTTAAATGATAATAATTAAGGACATCACTGTGGCCTAAATCCTCAAGTTCATTCAGTCTTTCATCTTTTGTCGCAGAATTACTCTCATGACCAGGTTTTCAACTAGAATGAAGCCAAAGAAGGTGGACATTGACTATAACAACTGGGCCAAACTAATGATGTCTTTAGCCCGGAGCTGTTGATAGTTTTAGCCTTGTCATAGATACGTCTTGCTACCATCTAGGCACATTAGCTTCAGGTGTTCAGTACCCCATAATGTACTCTTGGGATTCACAGACTCACGAGTTTATTTCCATTGTAACACTTTACAAAAATGGACGTATAGCTACCATTGCACAGTAAATAGTAGCCAAATGGACAAAGAACCAGGCAAGTGGACAATCAGAAAGATGAACAAATAACAGAACAGACTTATAGACATATCAACATCCTGACATCCTGACAGGAGACATATTTAAGCCTATGTAGAGTAAGTCAAAGACGTAGCTGCTAACTGAGGAATTGAAAACAGTGAACTGAAAAAAAAAATGAGCTGGAACTTGAGCCGTTTCTAAGGAAAGTATACCACCGTTTGGCCATTGACCTCAAATTAAATGAACATAAGAGACCGTAACTGAAAGAGAAAAAGTGGGATGCCAAATGGAGGGGAAAGAAACAGAGTAGGCTGTGTAAAAATAAACAAAAAGACGTCATGTATGGTTAAGTTGGAGGAAACTGACCAGAAATGGCACGCCAGTTTGAGCATGGACGAAATGGGGTTAGTTCGTACTGTCGCATGACCACTGTCAGGTAAGCCTGCGAGAGATGACAACATATACTTTTTTTTAAACGTTTTACCATTTGGTCGCTTTAGGTGTGCCTGATCTACTCGAAAAAAAAATCGCACTACAGAGCGTCCAACACAAGATTTTCTTCACTTTACCGTTGGAAGGATTCTGAAATTACTGTCATATTAATTTTGATATAAATTTGGAAAGTGGTACCATGGATATTAGGCTACATATATGTAAGTATCCATATTGAATACTAAGGCCAGAGATGTGCCTACGTTACGATTTGTAATCCGTGGCATGCTTTGATGAATTCTCGGTATGGGAATGGTTATTTCGCTCATAGATTATACGATAATCATTTCTTATCCCTCAATTCGACTTTTTTTTTCTTGATTTGATGTGCCATATTTTTCCCGACTAACTTAAATTATGTTCATTGCAGCTTGTCCTCCAACAGTTTGCTACAAAGCATCAAGTAGGAAATGAAATCTGCAAAACTAGAAATACATTACCTCTAATTGAGCGAGGAGACATAGTAATTATACAGTTGTATGAGAAATCGGTCTGACTCTCACAACCTTAGCACTACTACAATATAAGACTGCCAACATTTTCTTACGTGGCAGCTCGTTGCGCATACGGTATTGATTCTTGTTAACGTTTTAGGTCAAAGGTTTTAGAAGTCTGGAATTTCTCCATGTTATCCTCTATGCATCTGGAAGACTCTGGATCCATCTTGATTTGTTGGCAATATTGGCAACAGTGACTTATTCCTTCCCAGAAAACCAGAAGCAGTAACGCTGATAAACGGTCACTAAAGAGTTATACACTGTACTCCTGCTGGCTCTAATATTATGACATCGTAAAATAATCGGTCTGGGAAGATCAACATAATAATCAACCCCCCAAAAAAAGAAGATTGTTAAATGTCTGTATAGTGGAACGCTGTCCGTATCTACATATTTTAGCTATAGCCTCGCAGTGTTCACGGAAAAAAAAGTAAAGGCATGCTATCTTGATGACAGATAAAGTAGATGTAATTGAGATAAACGTCAACAGAAACGTAGAGGTAGATCTGCGTGGTTCTGTTAGGCAGACGAAGGAAATGAAACAGCCTTGTGAAAAGACCGAGCTGCGGACAGATGGAATTTAAGGCTGGGAGACTGTACCGTGGAGAGACTATGAATGCTTGGAAATTAAAAAGCAATGAGTGAGGAGCGAAGGAGAAAGAGATGGGCCTTTCTACTACTACAACATGGATCGTAGTAATAGAGTAGCAGTGACTATTAGTTGGAATACAGTAATTATAGTGGTTGTAGTTGTATAGCAACCAGTAGTAGCAGGTGTAGTAGTAGTAGTAACAGTAGTAGTAGTAGTAGTAGTAGTAGTAGCAGTAGTAATAGTAAGGCTAGTAGTAGTAACTGTAGTGATAGTAGTAATAATAATAGTATAGTAGTAGTAGTAGTAGTAGTTAGTAATAGTAATAGTAGTGGTAGTGGTAGTAGTAGTAGTTGTTGTTGTTGTTGTAGTAGTAGTAGTAGTAGTAATAGCAATACTAGCAGTAGCAATAATGTTGTAGTAGTAGTCATAGTAGTAGTAATAGTAGTACAGTACTTGTACTAGTAGCAGCAGGTGTCGCACTGCTAATAGTTTTGATTGTGATTGTGGTAGTAGTAGAGGCAGTAGAAGCAGAAGTAGTAATGGTGGTGTTGGTTGTGGTGGTGATATAGTAGTATCAATAGTAGCAGCAGCCTAATTGTATTTGTAGTAGTAGTAGTATTAATTCTAGTAGTAATCGCGGTAGTAGCCGTAGTTAGTGGTAGAAGTAATAGTAATGGTGTTAGTGTTGGTGGTGGTGGTGATAATAGTAGTAGTAGTAGTTGTAATAGTAGTGGTAATAGAGCAATAATGGTGATAACTGTAGAAATTAAGACCTTGTTAAAGTGGTAGTGGTACTACAGTACTACAGTAGTCGTTGTAGTAAAGGTGGTGGTGGTAGAAATAGTAGCAATAATAATAGCAAAAGCAATAGTATTAGTAGTAATAACAGTAGCAATGAAAGTAAATAAGCAGTATATAGTGGTATTAACAGCAACTGCATTTGGCGGCCGTGATGATGAGGAAAAGGCAGCGAGAGAAGACGGGGTTGGGAATGTGAAAAAGGGAGGATGAAGAAGATGAGATGAATAATAGAACTGGATTCAAAATGTCGATGTTTTATCCAAAAATTAGAAGGCATGTGGATGTTGCATTTTGACAGTATTGCATCAAATATTTAAAAACGGGCATTTCCAGTAGAACTGGTATCATAAATTTTATTAGTATGCGAGCCTATCAGTTTCCGGATCCCGACACAACACGATACGACACGGCAAACTATGATGTAGGCAGCCCTTTATCCCCCTGTGTGATAACTGAGAACTTGCGCATTTACGATGGGGTTTCTTACCATTGTAAGAATTACATTAACTCTGCCTCATGAACGCTACTAACGGTGCATTCACCACCGATACACTAATGTAATTCTTACGATGGTAAGAGATCCCATCGTTAATGCGCAAGCTCTCTATGTCATAGTCGTGTTGTGACGTGCCGCATCCAGAGGAATCAGCACCGTATGATTAACAATGAAAAAGAAAGGACATAAAGTGTTCCGGCAATGTGCCGGGTCCGGATGCGGTTGGTTCATGCCCTGATGAGATTTAAATGTCAAGCTGTTTCTTTCAACACAGCAGTGTCAGTTTCACGAA
>JAWQUT010000182.1:319389-338507 GCA_033807755.1 Ellobium chinense | reverse complement strand
CTACAAAATAGTAGGTTAGCGAATACGTCTTTGTTGTCGATGGTTAAGTTCAAGAAAACAGAAGGTCTGTGCTCTTCATCTACCACTGGAGGATGGTGCATAAATAAGTAGTTGTCCATTATCAGGAATCGAACTGTGCCCTGGTCGTTATTTTCAAATATCCACTAATGTTTGTTCTTATGGTTATAGTCCCGTAGATACTCGACATCGATAGTGTGACTTCACTGAAATGTCACGAGGTAGGTTGACTATCGAGAAAGCTCGGCTGGCAAAACAAACGCCGGAGAGTCTGTAACAACATTCAAACTAGACTGATTTAAAATACTTGTACTGTAATCTTGCTTGGTATTATATTATTTAGGTTTTGAAAGTTCACAACCGGAATAAAATGTTACAGGGATGCAAAATCGAACTAGGAAATAGTAAAATAGATCAAGCCATCCATCAATATTTTCCATCGTGGGAATTTTTTTTTTTTTTTTGAGTTGTTTGGAAGTCGGCAAAAATGGCTGTAGAAGAGTATAGATGCTGCCAATGAAGCAAGAAACCAAGAAATGAAAAGACGGTATCGAAAATATCAATTATTTCAGCTTTTTGAAGTGAGTATTTGCTCAGAATTTCAGCCAAAACAATCCCTTCACTAAGTCTCCGACTACAGCTACAGCTGAGTCGGTATTGCACGGAAGAGTGCGCTTACATTACAGAAAGGGCAAAAATAGTTGGGAAATATATTCAGATTAAATATAAACTTGACACTCTATCGAAAAAACAAAATATGCAGTTATTTTGAGTATCTCTGAATATGTCGACATGCACTAATTCTATGCTGTTGAGGTCATATCCTCTAGTCAGTAAGAACTGTTCACGAGGTATGTTACATTAGAAATTTCGATGAGTTTGGGGAGGGTACTGATTCCTATAACTTTTCGTTTTGGTTGATATTTGAGACGAGTACTGTACGAAATCTCTCTCTCTCTCTCTCTCTCTCCCTCTCACTGTGTATATGTGTGTGTGAGAGGGTGTGTGTGTGTGTGTGTGTGTGTGTGTGTGTGAGTGTGTGTGTGTGTGTGTGTGTGTGTGTCCCCCCCTCTCCCTCTCTCCTCTCTCACTCTCTCTCTCTCGCTGTTCATCCTTTGTCTCTTTCACTCGATCTCTGCCATGTTCTCGATAACCTGCATAGCTTTACCAGGAAGTATCTTCCTGTTTCAGAACTCTTCGTTCTGACTGATATTTGAGACAACTAACTCTTCGTTCTGACTGATATTTGAGACAACTATTTTACGAAATCTCTCTATTTTCTGTGCATCTTTTCCGCCTCTCTCTCGTCAGTGTCAGCCACGTTCTCGATAACCTACAAAGCCTTAAGAGAAACTTTCTTCATGTTTTCCTCCCGAGCGAAAAAGAGAAGTCTAAAAGGTCTAAAAGGTCCTGGCCTTGTTCTTGACCGCCACAAGCCCACTAGGATACTATGACCAATGAAATCGGTTTGTCTGGACGGAACGGAAATTACGTCAACCTGGTGACCCTCCTTGTCATCATTAGGTTTCGTGCCCTGGACGCTAACTCCGGTTTTGTGCCAATCACAAACACGGCTCGCATTTACTCCGGAGATGGCCAGCAGGTAAAGACTGCGGCCGATTGGTCAACATTTTAGAGGCAGGGGTGGATTGTAAGGAACCGGGAGAGGGGGAACAACATAGGTAGGGGTGACGTTACATGTTGGAGCCTAGATCCAAAATGGGTTGGGGTGACATTACATGTAGGAGCCTACATCCAAAATGGGTAGGGGTGACATTACATGTTGGAGTCTACATCCAAAATGGGTAGGGGTGACATTACATGTAGGAGCCTACATCCAAAATGGGTAGGGGTGACGTTACATGTAGGAGCCTGCATTCAAAATGGGTTGGGGTGACGTTACATGTAAGAGTCTACATCCAAGTCATGCAGGGATTCTAACGGAGGTTAACATAGTACGGGGAAAGTTCAGAGCTTGATTCAGTATTTTCGGAGAGGCGAAGTACCCATCCCACCCCCTCCACCCTCCCACCCCGTCCCCCGCCCCTTGAATTTCTGAGACAGTAATTCTGTACAAACATTTCGGACAAAAAATGACACATGCTTTTGCTTTTAACCATTGAGAAGATAAGGTTTTTGTTCTAGGTGCCAAAGGTCCTGCCCCTCTCTGACACAAAGTGACACATGCTCATATTATATGCATAAAATGCAAAGCTCTTCAGAAGTGAGCACTTCTACTCACAGTCATATTGCACTGGTGTATTTTCACAGAGAAACATTTTCCTTGATGTTTTTATCACAGGAAAAAGTCTGGTAATGGTGGGTCCAAAAATCAAAATACCTCCCGGAAGCGTTTTGTTCGATCTCGACAACATAACTTTACGGAAGATTCTAGTCAACACAGATGACGGTTTTAACTGACTCACTCAAATACACGCCTAACAATACCAGCCATAACCATGAAGAAAGAGTAGGATCCATGCGACATTCAAACCCTCTTTCTCTTTTTCAGATCCGCCCTCGAAAATAGGAAAGAAAAAGTAGGGCATAGTGTGGTTCCGGAAGGACTGACCGCCAAACATCACGGGAACAGGAAGTCGTGAGTACGACCGAGGTCTTCTTTCTCTCTGTCAGTCTGATTTGTTAGCGCTCTCAGTGGTTATCTCTGGACTCTGTAATGTTAAAATTTCCCCCCTGGGACAATATTCAAGGCTTATCTCACTTAGTGCTTGTTTGAAGTGTAGGGGCAGGGTTATGAACGAGGAATTACGCTCTAAAGAATTCTTAGACAATTGAGAGTTTGCGCATCAACGTTGGGATCTCTTACAATCGTAAGAACTACCTTAGTTCATGGGTGCTGAATGCACCCTTAGTGGCATTCAACATGCAGAGTTCATGAATTCTTACGTTGGAAAGAAATCCCATCGTTAAAACGCAAGCTCTCAAATGATAGCGTGTAGGGAGTGTTTCAATGGTACTTTTTCACTTCCATAACTCCACTTCTAACCTTAAACCAATCATTCGATGGGAGAATCTCTAGATATTGCCCATTTCAAATCTAGCGTATAATGCTTTGCATGTTGGGGAAATATCTTTTAGAAAAAATATCTGTATGGACTCTCAGTTTCCACCGTTTCTTACTTTTTAAAAATAAATGAAAAGTGTCCTTTGTTCGTCATTCCCTAGCCATGTTTTAAACGTTTCATGAATTTCATTTCTGGTGTTCATTCTTTCTTTAGTCTTGTGCAACTCACAACTGAATCTGGGTAATCTCTTGCACAGCGTAAGAATGTAAAATTTACCCTCTTACATAACACTTCAAGGGCTGCAAGTCTGCGCACCCATGCACCCTAATATAGCAAACAAGATTAACACGTTTTATTTTACAACACAGCACTGCATTTGTTGCTCAGATCTACAGATGTAGATCTAGAACACAATTAATGCCCAAATTGATGAATTAGCCGTTATGTGACGGTTTATTCGCATGCTCTGTGCATAATATCAGGCTGCTCTTGATGACTAGCGAATAATTGCACTGAAAATAAATATCTAATACTGTAGATTCATCTAAGTCCTTGTCATTTAATTTGTTTTTGGCTCTCTGATATAGAGGATCTGTAACGAGTGTTTTGTTTGATTTATGAAATTCGTTATACATTTATTGTATTCTCTGGCTCTCTAATACGATAAATGTGTAACGAATTTCATAAATCTGGTTTTAAAACAAACACGAGATTTAGATCTTTTTTATCATATAAAATCTAGATCTAACTAATAAAGAAAATGAACTTTTAATTTTGAAAAGGGCCCTGAAGTGGCCCTCACCCTGTTTGAGACACATCAATCACAACTGAACTGAATGAACCACACAGTTACGCGACACAAAGTAGATCTAAACAGCTGAGAATCATCGACGAAACTTTAGACCACAGAAACACTGTGACATTTCAAGTAGTTTAATTCAAATGTTTAATTGAACTGAAACTGAAACGTTAAGAGAATGATGACAAGAAAGACAGACAGTGAAAATAGTTACCAAAGTATGACGTCACATATTCATGATGTCACAAAAGAAATGACGTCACATATTCATACTCCTACAGGTTTCCAAGATTTCCAATCAAAATATTCGTAAGTGGGTCAAAGGTCAAATTTCTGTAACGTTGTGACATACCAAATAATTATCACACACTTTTATGTCACTGGAAATTGACCCTGTTTATAAATAAAAATAAGGACCCTGTTTTAAATACTTAAAATTTCGCGCACTATATATGAACTTCTGATGACCCTCAAACAATAAGAGGTATTCACAGACATACATACAGTATATCATTATGCCCGTGCTGACTTACTTAAATAACCGTATTCCACATGACCGAAGTTCAAAGAAAAACAGGACCGCATGCAGCAATCATATTAGCATAAAGAGGCCAAGTTAATCATGACATGATAATGTGTTAAAATTTTTGGAGCTCACTTATGAATTTGGATTCTGCCGTCAGATTTTGCTTAAACGTCTTACTAAAATAATACAGTACCATAATTTGCATATGACCTAAAATATTTCTCGTAGAAACGAAGAAGTCATTATAAAAAGTCCATGGATGGGACTTTAGTAGTCACATCTGTACGTTCATATTATATTCTGTGACAGCTCTTGTTTTTTGGTGTTTTTTTTTTAAACTGGCGAAGCGCTGATTTTCGCAGGAGGTCGGAAATGGCTTTTCGCGAGGACATGTTTTTGCCGAAAGATAGGAAATAACTTTTCGCAGCAGAGATCTAAATTTTTTCGCAAGCCCTGTGTGACGGTTTCCTGATGTTGTTATGAGAGCATAAGTCTAGAATAATCCGTAGTGACTCATGGACTATCGATGAAACATAACTGGCAATGCTTCTTTGTTTTTATAGAGAACTACACTATATTCAGTAACGTTCAAATAAGGTAGATTGTGACTTAAAATAACAGTACTGGCGTTTCCCATGATGGTTACTGCTTCCTATACAATGTCTACTTGTAATAAATCCTTTGAAATTTTTTCAAGGGAGCCTTTGTTTGGCGTGAAGTCATTTTAACGAGTAAATCTCAATTCGCGAAATTCACAAAAATTAGATCCTGTCCAAAAAAAAAAAGTTATACGGAAATCTGCTGTAGAGCACCAGCACAGCTCAGCGGAAAAGAGAAGGCGGACGTGTCTTTAGGCATGTGCTGCCCGTCTGTGAATATATTATGTAACAAAAGCGGTCAAACATCTTCCAAAAATGTGGCTCTTGTCATGTGTTTTTTTTTCCCCCTTCCTTTTCTTTGCAAAGTGCGGAAATCCGAAACACACCTTCGCAATTTACCCCTGCTTTCACTCGATTGCCTCGGGCAACTGGCGCGCACCAAAAATCTAACAAACCGTTCTGGGATGGGGCAAGAAACGGGATGTTCAGTTGATTACCGGCCATTACGCTGCCCTTGTGGTCATCATTCTTTCTGAGTAATCTGAGTTAGCTCCCCTGCCCGCGGTCATTGCTACCTGCTTTGTTTAGCAGGTAGCGGCATAAAATACCCCATGATTATGCTTTGAAGCTACCGATTGAGACGGGCGAGGGTTTTACGAAGTGGAAACGAGAGAGGAGACAGGTACAGTGCCAACATCGCTCCTGGCATGACTGGTATCAGGAGCGAATCTGAAGAGAGGTGATGCAATGGTAATGGCAAAGTAGGATAGGAGGATATACGATTTGCAAAGGGGGTGGGGGGGGAGNGGGAGAAACGAAAGAATGGACAGGGAGAGGGAATGGAGTGAAAGGAATCGCACAGTTTGTTTGCAGGTACGCACTTGAGCCAAGTACTAATAGACATAATGACTGTGCATTTTGGGAGCAAGGGGACAAGGGGTGGATATCGGGAGGACAGCCAACATTGCTTGTAGATTTTGCCAAGGATGAGGAGTGGACGATGAGATGATTCAAAAGCTGAAGTGAGGTGGAGTGGAGAGAGAGAAGAATGAAAAAAAAACCCAGCTATAAAGTGCCAACAATGTGGGTGGTGTAACTGGAGCCAGTGATGATCTGGAGATTCTTCCTGAGGGCTTGACCATGACTTTTGGGGATGGGCGTGGCACCAGTGCCTCACCAAAATTATCATCTCTGACCGCTTCTTGCCACTTCTTCTCCCTTTTTCCCCTTATCTGAAGCTGCGTATCCCTCCATATCTTTGGATAGAAAACTCGTACTGTAGCGAAATTCTTATACATTACTGAATTCTAAAGCACCTTGTTTAGCCTTTATATTTGACTAGGATTAATTCCCAATACTACAAACGGGAGCAACATGGCTGAGAGACGAATTCACACAGTACAATACAGGCGAGAGAGACAAGCAGCGCGAGAGGCGATATTTATTTCGATTCTCTGTGTAATATNAATACAATATATATATATATATATATATATATATATATAATGCAATGCCCTCAGGGTATTAGTGTTGCTTTGATTACATTTACATCTACCATTGTCATTGTTAGTTGTTTATGCTGTTGATTATTGTTTGGTATTTCATAACCATGTTTGTATACTCATATAATATGATATGTCGTATTGACATGAGCTTAATAAGCTTTCTTGAATCTTGAATGCCCAAAAGCACTGAAACACACCATACTCGAATGTTTTAGACGCCATGTAAGTTGAACTGCGGAGGGAGATAACTAAAAGTCCAAAAGTTGAAAAGAGAAGGTTTTTTTTTTCTGATTTATTTCTGACTATAATACAGGCATGAATGTCCTTAATTCGTCCTGAAAATCTGATTCTTCGAGGACCTACACAAATGGAGAAGTACAGGAAAGGAGTTTCCCAAATCCTTCTTCATCATTTTTGATATAAAGATAGCATACACACTTTATCATCATTATAATGGCTATGCCTAGATACAAGTAAATAGTAACGTATGCTAAAAGCGGGATACGATGCAGTATGTACAGCGTATATAATATGCCAAAATTTACGAGCCATCCCTGTTTTGTAAGGCTACCTTTACCACCACCATCTCTATGAAACCATCACTGCTGTCTTCAAACACCACATAAAGTTTGCTGTACAGGCTGGCCTTTAAATATTATAGAGAGTGTCAGCAGCTCTGGGTCGAAAGTAGAGAACACGACCTTTATTCTCACCATTACAATCGTCATGAATACAATATTTGTTCAAGAATAACAAGTTTATTAGATATAAATCCAAATATATCATTCTACGGGACATCACATTAACAGAAAAATCATTATGCCACCTTTAATAGGTACATCTTACAATTTACAGTTAAAATAAGTTACCATTTATTCCTAACAATTGCTTTTATATTCTCCTTACTTATTCCTTTGTAAAACATTTGCAATAATATAGTTTACCAACTCAACTAAAACGTTCTTTCTCTTGCAATCAAACAATTCCTTAGCCGTCATTATGAAGCAACAACAGTAACAACAACCACAACACCACAACAACAACCACCACCACAACAACAACAACGACAGCGATGACGATGACAGTTACGACGGCGTCGACAAGAACAACAGAGGCAATAATAATAACAACAACAAAAACAATAACAACTACAACAACAATAACAGTAACATTAACAACCAGATTTTAGATCTGACCCCTCCTAACCTCTTCGATCTGTTTTTGTTACTTGAAAGGTGTTTNGTTTTTTTTTTTTTTTTTGGTGGGGTCGGGGGGAGGTGGAGGGAAGAGTCTGTTGAGCTCGCTTGCGTGAATGATCCTTATTTACTCACACATATTGACAATACCAGCCCTTCTAACCCCCTTACCCATCCTTCAGCTCCAGACCCTTCCACCTGATCACAACTCATACTAATCTGGAAGTGGTTTGGCCACTATCAGTCAGATGAAAGGAGAATCAACAGTCTTGCCCATCAGGGGGGATACGCTTTCAATCAATGACGCTCATGGGAAGAGCTGAGCTGAGCGCTGTTACTCACGGTGTTTCCATATCGTACATCTAACATTACTCCCCGCTTCTATTATGTTTTGTTTATGCGCGTGCCTTCTGCCGCAAAAAATCGCGGGCATTCTTGCAAACATCATCCCTTTCTGATTTCACCCCCTTTTATTTGTGCTTCCTTCCGAGCGAAAAATCATATTTTCCAAATGTAAACAGAAGAAAGTAATTACCTACCAGCGTCCGCCTCGCTGCGTTTGTGCCTTTTACCAAACCTTGATTCGGACGAACTTCGTTACTGCCAGGTTTACTTAGATGTTAAGTGTGATACGCATCGTAAGTTAACAAAACGAGATAAGACTTTCATAGCTCCATGTTTCTTGTGTTGTCGGTCGTTACATTACTGGAGCCAATGTTACTGTTCATTAGCAAAGATTCCACTTCACTTAGCGCAAAACATGTTCTCGGTTACTCTTAGCTGAACTTTATTGCAAAATATATCACCTGCGCAAAGACATTATCTTTCTTCTGTAGTTTTTATATTGATACGGTCTTTCCGCAGGCACTCCTCGAATGGACTTGGCTACCTAACTGCCCACTGCAGCGGTGGACTGATACTTGTATGTTTAGACTTCGCAGTACTCAACCTTCAAGCTCTGAGTATTGCGTATCGATTCTATTTCAATTCTGATATTCAGAACAGGATAGACATTTCGATCTCACTTCGATATCCTTCTATACCCTTCTTTCGATACCTTTCGACGATCCTACAAGGATGAGCAATCTAACTCAGACAAACTCTCGCCGCTGAAGTCGAAAGTATTGAAATGATATCGTTATTCCAGAGCACACTGCTCTTCATTCCCTGCCCCGATTTCCTTATTTGCACTGAAAGAGAGCTGAATATACCGTTGTATAAATACATGGCTGTGTTTATTTCATCACTGCAATTTTACAAAATGGGAAGCCACACCTATTCCTTGTATTCTCTGTACAGTCCATAGCAAAGGGTACACTTTTGGCTGGTGCACACCAGTGACGGTGAGGAAAGATGAATACCTATAATATAGCTACAGCAAGCACCACTCACAAGCCAGTGCACTATTTCCTGTATCTTCTGCATGCGGTTGAAGTCAACTTAGTGAAGTGTCATACTTCTTCTCTTTTTATATACCTCGAGCGGGCCTTTAAAAGTCATTCGAGTGGGACTGCACATGTGCGTTGTTAGTAACAGTATCCAAGTATTTAACACTGATCATGGCTTGCCTATCCTGTTCACCAATACTGACTTAGTGTCCAATAATATATTAGCCTGGTTTAGACCTCGATCATATCTATATGGCTCAAAATGTACCCGAAACTTTCAAAATGGATGCTTTATCTAGATCACAGGTCTTTGTACGTATTTCTACACCCTGACATTGGCTGGCAGGGCCCAAGAAAAGAAAAAAAATATATATTAGTATTAGCGGAATTATAGAGTTGTGCACAAAAAGTGATCTGACTTTCTATTAGGGGCCAGAAACCTGGCATAAAGTCATAGTAATGGCATAAGTGCGGATGCGGGTGTGGTGAGTACATATGGTGAGTGTATTGGTGGGTGTGTGGGTGTGTGGATTGGTGTGTTAAACAAACAAAAATCAGAGGAAAACGGAGAGAGGGGCAAAGGAGGTCCTAATCTTCGAATCCAATAGCCAAAGAATGATTTAGCTCCCTTAATCACGGGACAGAATTTCTTTTTTTTTTTTAATAAATTCTCATTGAGGAGATTACACAATGACATGCGATGTCCAAACATTCTATTTACACATAACTGCATAATTCCACGATAGAGCGCCGCACCCTTTCTCGGGTTTATTATATTAGCACATAATTGCATAAAATCCATTGCAGAGGCGGCAGCCATCGCGAGGTCACAACGAAATCATATTATAGAGGAAAAAAGAAAAAAAACCATCCGAAGCGTCCAACGTCTTATCGACTCTGTGCCTGGTTAAGGTTCCCGCTTGGATCTGGAATGTATAAACAGATTATCCCATGCGGTGGGCGCATTTGCAACACATATCTTTAATTTCCAGTGGGTTGAAATAGATCTCGATCAAACCCAATTCGTATTCAGTCCCGACTGTGAATTCGAACTAAATCATTCTTGTCGATACTTTGTATTTAATACTGTCAACGTTGTTATTCTTCATTTCGCCGCCGGAAAGAATACTGTCGTAAGTTCTTAAAGTCATTTCTAGACTTACACCAGTATTAATTCCGGGTGGCAATTTGTCCTTTGTTTAAAAGTAAAGCTTCTTCTTTGTACTAGTCTGTTTTCATCTTTGGTTGTATGGTCATTTCTTTTCACTAAATGGCTGGCATTGCGTTGATGCGTGTCTAAGAGATTTGGTTTTCCAGTTCCTGTAATGTAAAGACACAATTCAACGTAAGCAGGGATGTAGCGTTTATGTAATCTAGGAATCTAAGGTTACCAATATATCGTATGTAACTAATACAAGTGAACAAATTCTAAATGTTTTATAAAATGTTCAGACATCACCTACGCACCAGGCCTACTACACTCATGAGGCATTTACAAGTGCTGACAATATCACTTTGCCAACATTAAGACGGTTTCTTGGCTGATAATGTGAAACCTTATACACTGTCTCACACATCCGTGATCCCATGTGCACATGTATCGCACCCAAACACTGTTAAGAGAGCAACGTTTTAAACAATGGCAAATAGATTACTCTAATTTCTGACTTGCGCATGATCCCATCCATGAACGCCTTCCCGGTTTTTTTTCTTTTTGTTAGTTTTCTTGTCCCCTTTCGGTGACGAGGGGATAGTGGTCTACATGGTACGTTAAACATTCGAAAATTTCATATTTTACTCTAGTGGAATAATCTCAAACTTGTTACCTTTCTCCTTTTAGATGCAGCAGGAGGAAGATTATCTTCATCCCTCAAATTATTTCTTAAATTTAAACGTAGGCTATATCGCCGTAGTCTGATTGACTCTCGTCATTAGTGCTTAATAATAACTTTATTGTGATTATTTTACCGTGACGCTTTTACAGCTCTGATTATTTTAGTAATGTGAACTGACAGTGCTGACAGAGCCGTAATGTTATTTTTGGTATCTGACTGTGTGTGTGTCTGTCTGTGTGTGTGTGTGTGTGTGTGTGTGTGTGTGTGTGTGTGTCTGTCTGTCTGTCTGTCTGTCTGTCTGTCATTGTACGCGCACAAGCACTTGTGGTTTCAGACAGTCATTGGATATAAGTGCTTGATTACCCCTCCACCCCCCCCCCCCCNNCCCCCCCCCGAAAAAAAACCACCATATAAACTCACCATCGTTACCCTTCTGATTGTAAGAGAGAAAGCGAGTTTTGACAACAACAGCTAATGTCATTGTTACAGTAGACAGTTTATCATATCATAACGTCTTTGACAATAGTAGACATCTCTGGCACCCTGCATTTCCCTGTGGCAGCCTATATCCAAAGGAAAGCTGCATATCTATATCAGCAGCCGTGCGATATGACAGTCGATTGCCGTGACGATACATCACATCCATACATGTTTACTGGGACAGGAGTAGATATTTGCTTCACAGCCAAATAATTCCACACTATTTGTTAGACAATTACACCTCGTATATTCTTCTTTTCGCCTGACAGTTTCTGAGGTAACACCGCAGGAATATCGGGATTTTTTACCCTGTGTGGACTTATTAGGCTGTGGAGCAAATATCTACCCCTGTCCCTTTAAGATGCTGGCCGGTGGTATGAAAGGAGAGAGGAAGCATGACACGACATTTCACTACTTTGAATTCAGTAACATGGTTCACACCGAGGTGCGCTATTTCTTCGAATGACGCGAGTAAACATTTCATACTGCATAACAACTCTGCAGGGCACTGTTTACGGTCTTTTCCGATCGTAAATTTATATAAACTGTCTCGTATTTGAAATATGACAGCAAATTCACCCGAAGCAAGGCAGGACAGACTGATACAACACACACACACACACACACACACACACACACACACACACACACACACACACACACACACACACACACACACACACACACACACACACACACACGACGAACACACACATATATACATACAGACACACACACAGACACGACGCCAAATGCATGCAGGCAGAGAATGAGTAAGAGAAGAGAAGAGAAAAGAAGAAAAAGAAGAGGGGAGAAGAGAAGAGAAGAGAAGAGAAGAGAAGAGAAGAGAAGAGAAGAGAAAAATGAGAAAAGAAGAGAAAAGAGGAGAAGTTAAGTGAAGAGAAGAGACGACAAATGATGAGAGGAGAAGAGGAGGAGAAGAGAAGAGAAGAAAAGAGAAAATTAAGTACACTGAACATTATGCCAGCGTTCGCACATGGTTTTCAGCCCTACTGTGTCCATCGAACCAATAATTTCACAAAATGTTCACGTGGGCAAACTGGGGTAACGTAATTTGTCAAAAAATAACTTCTTTATTAAAAGACAAGAGTTAATCACTCAAATTATTTTGAGTCATCCCAAATATCAAATCCACGAAGAACAACTCTCAAATCAAATAATTGAATTTTGATCCTTTTAAAATGTAGTAGACAAATCAGTATGACCAGTAAAGTTTGTTTGGTGTCTGTGTATGAAGCATCAAAGAAGAACTACAAGTGAAGTTGAAAGTCTTGGGTTCTAAATGGAGCAAGATGCCATGGGAAGGAGGAGGATATCCTGCTCCTCACATACCGCACTAAAGACAGGGCTTGTCCTGCTCCCCCGTCCCCCCCNCACCTCCCCGTCCCCAACCCCTACCATATTTCCCCTGTTGTCGACAAGCATTAAACTTTTAGACTGTGGTTAATTTCCCCTAGACTTTTACAATCACAAGATTGTCAAGGTTCTTCAGTGTTTCAGTTGTCTTTGACAGAGATATTCGATAGTAGAGCAGCATAGCTGAATGGTTAGGGCGTTAACCTCTAGCTCAAACAGCCATGGGTTTGATTCTACCCTGGTCATGAAGTTTATTTTTCGTGGCTACTGCTCACATTCTGTTTTATTTCTTTACACTTGCCACGTCATTGTTACTTCATCCTGCATCTGAGGAAGGACGCCAGTCTGGAAATACCTGTATTAGATTTGTGAAATTTTCACAGTTTTCTGTATTTATTTGTTTATATCCAGTGTGCAGGAATGTTTTGTAAAGAATGGGCGTGACGTTTAAGTTCTAAGTGCCTTGGGAAAACATATCATTTGTATTTTCATCTGTCCTGGCCGTCTGTAAAACGTGTATGTAAACTATATGATGTGAAATCTACTGTCCCGATGCTATCATTCAACACCTGCAGTCTCAGCTGCACTTTTTCCTACCTTTGAAGTGAGTAAAAGTATTTCAAGATCTGGTTTGCCGAGGGTACAAAGAATCTGAAATTGTCTGATTGGGATCAAGGTCAGCCCTTTATCCTGCCTAACGTCATGACCTGCATGGGGGTGTGGGTAGGCTGGCTACGACCCTGGTTACCGATCAGTGAATGAATTACAACAGGCAGGCAAACAAAATAACAGTCCACCAGGGGCTTCCAGCAGAGGAGAATGAACAGACAGCGCTTTATCGGCTTCGGCTTGTCTTTTTGTTGGATGGTTGTTTGGAACTGTGTGTGATTCATGAATGAATGATCTAAGGTCACATAGGGTCAATATTGCAGAACATTTTTGAAGGTGTCACTAATCCAGTTAGCATGCCATTTCTAGTCTTCTTAGAAACCACCGCATCCTCAACAGACCAGTGCTCAAGAGCAAAAAAAAAAAATTCTCAAAAACATCACCGAATCACAGAATCTCTAGAACTTTTGCCATCTTCCTAGATTATTCAAAAGAACGATGGTTATCATATTTAGCACCCTTTAGCGCCACCCCTCCTTTTCCCTAAAAAATAAAGATAATGTGGAGCAAACAGGATGTCATTCTGTGACATTTTGGTCTGTTGACATTTCTCATACCTCCCTCCTCTACCTTTCATCCCGATCTTCTTCTCTTCCTTGTTTTTCTTCCGTTTCCTCTTCCTCGACTCCGTTGGTGGAAAGTTTCAAACAATGCGTGTCACTAATTCTGTCCATCAAACATTAGTAGGCGTAACCTTTTCAGGCCTCCTGCACTTGATCACCCTGACAACTAGAGAACCGCTGGAATATTTATTAATGGACTTAACTAAACGCGCCCAAGTCTTGCCTTTAACCCCTAATCCCCCTGCCATCTTAATATTCACTCCCCATGCATTACAGAGTGATTCGGCATGCGCATATGGAGTAATTTGCCGAAGGCATTTCGCTACAGATTCCTCTGTCGATTTATCTTTACAAGATTGGATGGATAATTGACTGGCGCGTGGTTTTTGTCACTTTGAAACATTGTCCGCGCATGTTAGTGGCAGGTTAGCCAGGTTTTCTTCTCAGGCGGGCCAAATAAAAATAAGAGGGAATATTCTGAATTAAATGTGGAAACAGACGCTGAGGCTTNGTGAGTGAGTGAGTGAGTGAGAGTGACTGAGTGAGTGAGTGAGTGAGTAACTAACTAGGGAATGAGTGAATGAGTAAGTGAATGAGCAATTGAGTAAGGGAGGAAGGGAAGGAGAGAGGGAGGGAGGATAATAGTGAGTGAGTGAGTGAGTGAGTGAGTGAGTGAGTGAGTGAGAGTGACTGAGTGAGTGAGTGAGTGAGTAACTAACTAGGGAATGAGTGAATGAGTAAGTGAATGAGCAATTGAGTAAGGGAGGAAGGGAAGGAGAGAGGGAGGGAGGATAATAGTGAGTGAGTGAGTGAGTGAGTGAGTGAGTGAGTGAGTGTGAGTGAGTGAGTGAGTGAGTGAGTGATTGATTGAATGAGTGAATTCTTCTCCGTCACTGGAAGATGTCACCTATGCTAAGCACTTCCAGTTCGTTGTTGTTCTGACATTAATTTGTCAACACAATTATCGTTTTTGCTATCGTCGTCATCATTAACATTTCACTTTATAAGAATAAGAGAAAAAAATCGACACAGCAATGTTAAATTTTTAGATATGGCACATATATTTAAAATATCAATAAACATTTCAAATCAATCAAATCAATTTCAGTCTTCAGTGATATAGTTCTCTATGTCACCACCTAAGCCGTCTCACATGACTATCTTCACAAAACAATCGGAGGGAGTATACTGGCCGGATAGTCAGAATACACCTTACGAAGCGTATTTTTATCTGAGGCATTTTTCCAAGTTATCTCCCAATTTTGACCGTAAGTTTTTTTTTGTCTTGAGTTTATATACTAACATTCCCAGCAATTTGCTGTCAAACTCTGTGGCTTATCACGCAGAGTCAAAATCTGAAGATAAACTAACCTTTACATGAACCAGTCAATAAACAGTTTCCTTTTTTTGTTTGTTTTCAAGATGGGGGATAAGCTTTGCCTCATACGAAACTCTTTTCGACTGACTATCCAGCCAAACTACTCTGGACAGGATAGTCTGACTGTCCAGTATAAATACCCCTGCCCTAAAAAAATATATCATCATTGTTCCCATCATCAGCATAGACATCATCTTCTTCTTCGGCTTCTTTCGCATCTTCCCTCCATTCTTTCTTGCTTTTATCCTGCTTCGCATTCTTCATCTACGAACACAGGGTATCTTACTTGAAAACTTCCTTTATGACCACAAAAGAGTCTGGCAGACACCGTCCTTGCAAACACCTATTATACCCTGAGGTCAGATGAATGGCTACTGTAATTCCATTTATTGTCTGTCTCTGTCTAGAATATTGTTTGTCTGCCTGTCTTCTTGGATCTCTAAAGAGCGTGAGGGCCGTCATCACCATCCATGAGGTCTCACCCCCACCCCACTGGCTCGGAGCCCGAGATTCAGGGGCATAGCATAATGGTAGTATGGGCTCTTAGCTTAAAATGGTAGCAGGAATAGAGCCATGGTAAGCTTAGAAACTTTGGTTTCGGGTGTGAATAGGTGTGGGGGGCAGAAACAAGGTACGTTTTAGTGTTAGAGAACTGTTCTTAGTCTTGCTATCTGTGGAGCAGCGTGGCCAAATAGTCAGACCGCTGGCCTCAAGATCAGAAAGTCATTGGTTTGATTCCCCATAGTCATATTGTGAGTACCTTGGGAAAACACTTCATTCAAATTTCCCTGAGTGCACCCATCTATGAAATAGGTATCTGGCTAAAGGCAATAAAAGACATTGTTTAGATGCTTGTGATCAGTGCCTATATTTAGCACTATGTTATCCCCAAGGAGTTGAGAGAGTCATTGGTAATCAGGTCTTCTTGGGATATTATTAATGTGAAGTCGCGTGAAGGTAAAGAATGCCACCTTTTCTTGCAGTTAGAAGGCCTTAGTATGCTACACTGGTCTGCCTACCCCTCATTATTAATTTACTGTGGTGACATCTTCCAACACTGGACACCGGAGCCAACAACAGTAACAATAATTGAACTCAGACAAAAAACTAGTTGTAAATGAGCAATACAGTAAACAATATTCTTACCAATCAGTTAATTTGCTCACTCATCCAAACCATTCTTCCATCATTCGCTCACTCGCTCATACTACCCTACCCCCTCAGTATCTTACAAACCGTCTCTTAGGTCCGATACACATAAACACATTCACTGCGGTCATCCGCAAACGCGACCCCCATTCACTCCGTAACTCCTGAGTCCAAGGGAGAATTAATTGATTTAGCCCCCCGCTTCGTCGGCCTCATTCTCAGTGTCGTTCTGACAGCAGCTGTCGTAATGCTTGTTACTCTGACTTATGTCTTAACGTTCCTTTTCAGCATATTATAGCCATAAAGTATCAGAGATGATGCTTGAATCCCCCAGTGAGCTACCGCAAGAGAGTGCCTTTTAAAAACACCGAGAAAATAGCCAAGACATCCGCTTCAAGATTATTCAGGGCTCAAGAAACTTTATTTAACTCATGTCACAACGGCGCATGAGCATCCAACAGTTCTAACAAAATAACTGAAATTGAAACAACAGCATAAAACTATTAACAGTAAGAATGGCGGGTGTGAGTGTACTTAAAGGAACACTAATCCCATGGAGGCACTCCGTTTTCTTCATTATACAAAGAATAGTCACTATTTAAAGTTCTTCATTATAATGGTTATTTGTTTACAAATTCGCTTTATTTTAAAACTCTAGCGAGACTTAAACTAGAGATATTTCGCAATCAAGAGGCGAGAGCCGTTCTCCGGTCAGAAGGTGGCAAACATATTAAAACTGATACACAGTTATACATATTATTGTTCTCAAGTGATGCCATGAAAACAGCCTCGTCACGAATATTTTTTTGACGGAAGGGAATTGAAATAATTGGGTGCGAGACGAGATATTTGAGAACTTGCGCATTAACAATGGGATTTCTTAACATCGTGAAAATTACATTAGTGCATCGGTGCTGAATGCACTCTTAGTAGGGTCCAACATGCAGAGTTAATGTAAATATTCCGGTGGTAGGAGATCCCATCGATAATGCGCAAGCTCTCAGTTATAGTATGTAATAAGCCCCCTCAGCATCCGGACACCCCATTCCACATTCAGGCATATAAAAATGTCCCCACTCCCTCGCCTCTCCCCGCCCCTCACCTCCCACCATACGGTCCCCTCCCGGTTCCTAACCCTAACCAACAAAAGGAAGCGGAGCCCCATTGCCCTCCTAGTATGAAAACTTATTTGCATGACGATGAACAGTGTTCAGAGGACGATCAGAGCGGTTGGCTTTTTCTTGCTCCCGATTCAAGCGCAAATTTCTCTGGAATCAGATGGAATGATGGAATGAAATTCATATTGGAGTGTTCATGAGAAAACGGTGAATCTAGGGATGTGAAATTTTTCCTGCTGCCTGAAGTTCTTGAGGAATTACAGACAGATACTTGATGATATCTTCATCATTATTGATGAGTTGAGCGATAATCAAATGACTAGATACCAGTTGATCCGCTCTTCAGACCCGTGAATTAACTTAACTGGGTCATTGACAGTATTTAGATCAGTAGTGTCAATACAGAGATAAAAATATCAGCTGANCTCGTCTTGTAGTATTTTATCCTGTAATTGAATGTTGTAATTATTATTGCTATTATACACTGTTCTGTCATTGGAGGCCCTTGGCCTTATATTGATAAATAAACTATACTATACTATACTATACTATACTATTTGCATGACACGCGAAAACCGCATTAGCAACGGTCTGCGTGAGACAGACAAGGCGGTGACGGGACGGCTCAACACAAAGCTGCTATAGTGTAACAGTAGTGACGACGGTCTGCGGTGATGATGTGGAATCAGCTTGTCTTTGAAGTGGGTGAAGAGGGGTTTTTTTTTGTGTCAATTTTTCCCCGAAGTCACATAGGGCTGTGTCTTTAAATTATTAGTCGAATAATTTCAAATATCCACTTGCATGAGTACTAATGGTATCAGTGTCGTGTATAGTCGATTCAATACTGAAAGCTTCTACACTATAACGAGTGGTGGCAACGATGTGCAGTGACATTGTGGAATCAGCTTGTCTGTAACGTGAATTTTTTTTTGTTCCTTCCAGGAATTAGTTGATAATTTCAGAGATCCATTATCGTGAATATTTAGGGGGTCAGTATAGGCGATGGTCGATATCGATACTGAAACTTTACATTGAATCTACAAGGAAATGAATAACCACTTTAATTAGTCGATAATTTCAAATATCCACTTTCGTGAGTATTAACGGTGTAAGTATCGTCGCTGCTCGATATTGATACTGAAACGTTTCAATGATTCCACGGGAATGGAAATTCCATTGATTTCATTCAGATCAAAGGGAATCACCAATAAATAACTTATAGAAAACAATACTGCATGGGAAGTAATATACTGCCTGAGTTCAACATTAAAATTTAATTAAGAATGGTCTATGGTTGTTAGTTCTTCCAACTCGTAACCACTTTGAGAGTTGCATGAAATTAAACATGGGGCTTTTTATAAATAAAAATTGGGGTATTTAAAATAATTATATTGTTATAACTCTTCTGTAAAATAACAGCAATACTGTAAAAAAAGAGTAAGAAAGGATGGTCACCTTCAGCAATTTTGAAACTTTTGGTAGTGACAGACTT
>JAWQUT010000182.1:270136-282636 GCA_033807755.1 Ellobium chinense | reverse complement strand
CCCCGCGAAAATCACGATCGACGAAAAAGTTTAAAATTGTATTGTAATTAATCTAAAATGTCTCACAAAAATTCAAATTTATTTATAATTACTGACAATTTTCATAAAGTCAGTGTTTTAGTGTAGAGAATTTATTTTACTCTCGATTTCCACAACAAAGTTTACTGACATAAACCGCATTGGATTGGCTGCAAGACTTTTGTTTCAGAGTTGTTGTTTTTTTTTTTTGCTGTTATTTTGGCAATGAATCTATATAACATAAGATGAAGTAAAATTTGTAAAGCTGTGCGGTTTCACAGTCACAAGACCCAGTCGATAGAAGCCATGTATGAAGAAGACCGATGCAGACTATTCTTAGGAGGTGGCCGAGACATAATCCAATTTCGCTGCTGAGCCAACTCGTCTGTGAGACGGTGTTATACAATGAGAAGGAGGGAGCGATCAGTGGTGCTTTTGTAAGCAACCCCTGGAATACAAGGAACCCTGAAACCCTTCTCTGATGACTGATGAGTTTGTGCGAAGTGGATCCGTGCTCGGGGAAGGGACGTATTTTCAAGTATGTCGTCGACGAAGCTGTGAACTTTTTGTAGTTCTCCTGAATACAGTACCGTTATTAAGTAAGGATGTGCTGTTTTCAGGTACTTCCAAAAGCATTCAGATATCATTCTGTTGTCACTCTTCGAAGATTAGAATATTGAATAGTGACGCCACATGACGTGAGGGCTTAAACTTGAACTAGGGAGTAGCTTATCGCATTGGAGTTAGTAAAGCTGGTTAGGTACTTTGGCGAGTTTGGAGATGCCAGTTTTTTTCCTTTTATTTTTCTACCGCTCTTGACATCACAAACCGTTACGGGATCACTTGCAGATGTAATCGCCTAGCTCAATAGACATTTTGTCGGATGCTCGAATGCAGATCGAATGATCGTCTCTTCTTTGCTGTTTTTTTTTTTTATTAGGTGATATTCGAAAGCCTGTCAGTCGAGCAGAAATTGGTCATTCGAAGGTCTTGAACTATGATTTACACTCAAATGCTCGATTCGAACAGTTGCACCCCTAATACTTTGCTTCACGCTCAGACAGCGATGATAGTGGATTCGAAACCATCTCGCGTGTATAGAAGTCAAAGGGCTTAAATTTTGTTTCGAGAAAGGCTGGAATAAAGTGTGAGGGTAAAGGATACAGATATGTGAAAGTACCGAGTAACATCTCACACGACTTGAAAAAAACTGAAGAACTCATCTCTCCTTACTGCATACAGAGCGTGGTCAAGCTTGAAGAAGTGGCCATATCTCAAGTTTAGGCGGAGTTGGGGAAGAGAATCTTATAATTTTCAACCCAGCAGTCGATCATCTGAAATACAAGCCCATCAGTAAAGTTACTTGTGATCGGTTGTTAACTATGGGTTCATACGAGAGTTCCATTTTAAATTTGCACAACTCGGTACTGTCTTAACATTCAAACATGGCGATTACATCCGCTCCAGAATTCTAGCACTGTTGTTTCAGACACACGCTTCAGATCCAACTTATCGTTCGTCTTGGTAAAGTACTGCCTCATGTGGGTCGGAAAGAAATGGGGGGTTTTGCTTACGAAAATGGGCGGAGACGATGGAGAGGAATCGAAGAATTTGGAATAGAAAAAATAATAATGCTTTGTTAAAGTTCACGGGTCAAAGGAGCCTTGTACGAATCATCAGTGCTTTTAAATGTCTCCTTGTCTGGTGGCTGTCTTCGAGTCTCTTCTGGTGCCGTAATGCCAACTTGCGGAGGCGTTTATGGATGGACTACCACTTCTGTCTGTCAGGCGTTTACTTTGGTTAGAATTTCTCTGTTGATTTGGGTTTGTCTTGCGCTATGTCGTATAACATTTAATTTTCCGATTAAAAATTACCTAGAACTTTAGAAGTAATCTTTGCATTTCATGTCATATGAATTTTGCCTCTTATCCAATATTCTGTTGTCAGTCATTTTCTTTCATGATTTGCTTACACTAGAATTACACCCCTTGCATTTTTGTTCTGTCCATGATATATAAGAGCTTGCGCAATAACTATTGGATCTATTATTATTGTAAGGATTACGTTAACTCTTCATACCGAATGCCTCTAAAGGTGTCTTGAGCATCGATGCATTATTGTAATTCTTACGATGGTGAGAGATCCCACTGTTAATGCGCAAGCTCTCAATATAAGTAGACTTCGTAAAAAGCACATTTCTTAGACGAGTCTAGTTCTGTTTTATGCCAGTTTCATAAGCCTTGATAAAAATGATGTACTGTATAACACATTCCAGTGTCCGTTTAGGCTGTGATTTTCTAAGCATGACTGCATTCTCGAAGATGCTAAACACGGATGTACTTTGTCTCTATAGGCTGTAAACCTACATGATCCGCTTCATCACATCAAGGCTACGTCTGTTTGTTTTTTTGATATTTGACAAAGTGGTAAGCCACACCCCTTCCTTACAAAGGAAATATCAGTCTCTAGGCAAGCCAAGATGGCTGCGACGATGGGGAAGAGACAGAAAACAATGCACCTTGTGAGCGGTGTTTGCTATGTTCATATTTTTGCGTTATTCATTAGCATGCCGACCACTGTTGATTCTTGCCACGTCCTCCTCCGACACAATGCCGTCGATGAGACATTCTACCAACAAATCTGAAGTTGTAGAAGAATGCCGCCTTGTTGCCGAGTTTTCCTTCCGGTTTTGACAAAAGGCGACACATTTCTAACAAGCCTCTAGCTGCTGGTGTGCACCCTTTTTCACTGTGACTGGCGCGCACCAACCAAAAGTATACCCTTGGCTAACGACTGCCCACTGAATACAAAAACTTCCCATTTAGTCAGATTGCAGGGGCCAAACAAAATGCAGCCCAAGTTACGTTGTCAGGGTATTTTATGTCCGCTCTCTTTCACTTTATATCGGACGAAGCTGGTTCCGTCAGACTGGACAAGACACGATACAAATCTGAAGTCATCGTACAGAGGGATGAAGCTAGAGGTGTGCCAGCGTCGCATTTTAGGAGGCTGTGTTGTATGCGAATCCTCCTAATACTGTAGATTCAGATGTTGGTTTTAGATGTGTGATAAGATTTTTTTCCTTGGAAGGATGTTTTTACCTGTTATGAACCCGCTTGTAGATCCAACCCTCTACTCTTTACATGTCGCTATATTAAACACAACCACATCATCTCTGAAAAAAAGTTGGATGTGAAAACAAGTCATCTCTACTTATGTTATCAATTAGTATTGTTCATGTCTGCTCTGATACTGCGGAACGTGTTAATATGATTTCGCTCATGAATACCCGACAGTGTAAAGAAGACGCGACTAGTCTGAAGGCCAAGCGGCGTTTCAAATTTCAAGTCATGGTCAATGACCTCTGAG
This sequence comes from Ellobium chinense, assembly GCA_033807755.1. Taxonomy (NCBI): domain Eukaryota; kingdom Metazoa; phylum Mollusca; class Gastropoda; order Ellobiida; family Ellobiidae; genus Ellobium; species Ellobium chinense. The sequence continues at coordinate 279,249 of JAWQUT010000182.1, read as the reverse complement.
AACAGATAACCTACGTTTAGTCTTCTTTAATTATAAGAACGTTGACGCCAAAGTCTAGAGAGTTAATGGACCNGGTGGTGTGGAGTGGCTCATTTTCTTTGTGAACACAAAGATCCAGTCATTGTGCCCCTTATTGTTACAATGATACTGAACCAGCGGGTAATTTATGGGATGTGAACCCCGCAGGAAGGTATCATGACCGCACAAAAACAATGTATAAAGAGCTACCATATTATGTATAATATGTCCAACGTTCAAAGCACACAACACCGAGACTTGACAAAGACGAGTGTATTCAAGGGTCTTTTAGAGCGTTGCTGTCTTCCAGAAAATTGTCATCTTCTCATTACATATCATATGAATTTTGCTTCTCTTATTGCTATTAGTCATTTTCTTTCATGGTTTGCTTGATGATCTTCCAGAGAGTCGCACAGTCTTATCACCAAAGGCACTACTACTGTGTTAATTTATTTTAATTTATTGTTTTCTCTCACCAGTTGGCTTGGTAACGATGGGCTGTTTGACACATTGTACCTTGTGTTGTTGAAAGAAAGCCATCCATCCTCTCCGTCAACACACCAGAAAAACACATGATCAATGCCACGGATACACCAAGCCGAGCTATTTCCTGGTGTGTAAAGACTAAAACCAGGCGACCCAAATGGTGCTGAGTAATGGGGTGTGCCACTCTTTGTGCCCTCATGCTGGTTTTGGCGTGGTACGGCCCTGGCTGCCTTCACGGTGCCGCCATCGAGAGAGGCAAGATGAAGAGCCATATTATCAGAGCAATGCTTCCAGCCAAAGTATACAGATTCAACGAAGGCAGCAGCACTAGCAGCATCATCAACAACAACAGCAGACACAGAACAAGTGAAAACTACAGCTATACAGATCAGAAGGACCGAAGGATTAAAACCAGTGCACTGAGCAAACATTTGCCACACAGCACTGAGGTCTTCAGTCGTTCATCTCAATTCCAGCAAACCAATCCTTCGAGGTCGAACCAAAGAGTTTCTTTGCTAAAGAATGCTTCACCAGCGACACCAAAAACGAAATCACAGCAGTCGCCATCTTCACATCGAGCAAATTCAACTTTATCATCGGCCCTTTCATGTTTGTCTGCTTTGTCGATAAGCTCCGTGAGGACGGTACCCACGCCATTACTTTTTCCTCCTCCGTCTTTGAGGAAACGGAGGTCACTGTCGCAGATGGAACTAGATTCCAAGAAGAGGGAGTTAAAAAATTCCGTACACAGTAATGAGGTACCAACTCCTAAGATAGTTCCCTTTAATTTGACGTTTTCGTCGTCCACTCAGCCTTTCACACATCAGCCAGAAATCACTAATAGTGATGACGATTATATCGTCAAGCGCTTCGCGGAAACAACGTTATCCTCTGACGTCATTGATGGGGTCCGCCATGATGCTCCGCGAAGGACGCTTCATATAGGAGGCCTGTTTGAACTCTCTGGGAATAATTCTGGGAACGGCCACTCTGAGCTGGATGCTGCTATGTTAGCTATTTCTCATGTCAACGATCAGGATACTATCCCTGGATATAGACTCGAGTTGTTGTACAATGATTCTAAGGTAAGTTGCTAAATAGAAGACGTGACCTGTTGGCACAGATTGTCTTAACAACAATATTACGTGTTGTCTTGTAAACAAAGTCATAACATATGTATGTGAGTCAAGCGGATTCCAAAATATTATTGGCATCTCCTCTTGCTTTGGCTGTCTTCTTCTTTTTATGCAAGTCCTGATTTTTTAAAATTTTGTTTTTGCTTGCAGACTGTGGTGATGTTGTGTCAGAATAAGTTCGATTCCCACAACGTCACACTTTCTTTCTTTCGTCTCCTCTCTGCAATTCTCTCGCGAGTGCTCCGTCCTACTCTATGGAGATTGTCTGCTCACTTCCTACTTCTACTACACAAATATAATTTTCTAAAAAGATGCTCCGCTTCTGTCTTATATACTATACATGTACTGTGTCTGTTAAAAAAAGAATAGGTTTGGCCTCTATAGTCGGAACTCCACTGGGGACGACATGACATGGGAACTTTTTATTGTCTCGCAGGCCAGAACGAATGCAATATAAAGTGATATAATTAGGCGTAAATACTTTATTCTAGAAGTGTGGATGACTTTACCATCTCAGTGTTAGAGATGGAGTAGTCAGCATTATTTAGAGGTCAGGTTATTCTGCAGCTAGTTGTCGGGCGAAAACCGAGTGAAAATATACGGAGAAAAAAAAAGACTTTTATTCACCTCGTAGGGAAATTCATCCCCAACGTTAAATTCGTGTTATACATATCATTCATAATACAAATATATATATATAGGACAATACATAAATTTAATAACTACATAATATTACAAATGAAATACGTATCAGGGTCATTGCATGTCACCAGCGGAGCAGTGCCCTTGTCACCCCAGCTCTAAAGCCAGGTTCTCATTTACACCTCTGTCGAGTGGGGGAAACAAAGATGAGGTTCTTTCCCAAGGACACCACAACGTAAACCGCACGGTCTGCGAGTCAAACACACAATCCTTAGACTTGATAGTCTTCAGATTTTGAGTACGATGACAAACCACACGGCCACGCCTATGCTAAGGTCAGTAACAGTAATACGATTTATAAGTCTTGTGTCCAAGCAACGTCTACTCAAGCGATTCGACATTATTATCCTCCAAACAGACCAGACTACTGAATGACTTTATCAACTCCTTGGAGAGCAATCATTGTTTCTGGCATGTTACAGGCTCTTGTCAGTAATATCCTGACATACCTCTCACTGTCTGTATTAAAGAGCCAACTTTCCAGACTGGTAGTCTTGTGACAACGTGCTTTCCTGGGACATTTATGAAATCTCCATAACTAGAATTGAATCCGCGACCTTTCAATCGTATGTTCAATATCATAAATATTCAGCCATGCTGCTTCACTCACATATCTACGCTGAAAAGATCGGGGGAACCTCTTTCGCTTACAAATTCAATGATAATATAACGCCCGAAAGAGTTACAGGTATGCCCTATTGGGTATTACAAGACGAAAGACAAGGCAGTCACTGGATACAGTAAAATTCTAAGACCGCAATCTTAAGACGGCAACCATTAGTAAACAATTAAAAGAAGTCAGGGGGAAATGGACCAGCCAGTCTCGATGCGGACTTGAACAAGACACATAATTCCATTAAGATATTAAGATTTTCCAATTTCATCAAAGGAAAAGGTATTTGAACTTGTCAACTTAATATTTTTGCCGTGTCTGGCACAATTGTTTTCATCACGTTTTTAATGAAATCGCGTTAAAAAAACAACAAACGAACTTGGATTACAAAAGATTAAAAACGTCTCAGCGTTGCCAGGTGAAATTTTGAAATACTTGCAATTTCGCAATCACCGATTGGTTTTGTCTGTATGTCTGTCTCTCTTTCTTTGTCTTTCTCTTTCACTCTCTCTCACTCTCTCTGTATATGCGTGCGTGTGTGTGTGTGTGTGTGTGTGTGTGTGTGTCTATGTGTGTGTGCGTGCGTGCGTGCGTGCGTGCGTGTGTGTGTGTGTGTGTGTGTGTGTGTGTGTGTGTGTGTGTGTGTGTGTGTGTGTGTGTGTGTGTACGTGTGTGTGTGAATAGCCTTTTGTGCCCAGTCTGGCTTTAGGGAAATGGACCAACTTTCCTCTGTATAACGGTAGGTGTCGCAACCCACTTAAAAAAGTATTGTTCCTTCTGTTCTTTTGTTTATTTCTTGACACCATATCTGTCATTTTACTGTCTTCTGTCGCTCCCTGAACACCCAATGACGACAAAGTTGTGGGCACCCCTTACAATAAACTACCCACACAAAGTGAATACTCATTTATTATAGACAGATGTAAACCCAGAGTCTGTTCTGCGTAGGAAATCCCTAATGACTACTTTAAAGGTCATTTATACTGCTCCGAGCTCAGAATATCGGAAAACTGTTTATCTGCACTACTACTAATGTTCATATAATGGCATGTTTCATATAGTGTTTGTGAGCTATCGACCTCTGCAACTGATCGGGCCTGCTTCACCAAACAATCAGCAACCAGTCACATAAGATGGTCCTTATGATGATGATGATGAGGAGGAGGAGGAGGAGCGATTGTTAAGTTCATTACAAACCGGTTACATACACTGTTGCCTACCAAAAGCAATGTGGCTCCAACCTTATTTTATTCGTTTAACTAGGGAGTACAAGGAAGTAAATTCTCACATCCCATAACTGATTCATAAGAACGACGAAGAACTTTGTATCTCGTCCACTGTTGAATGATATTAATAGTCTGTTGTGACCTAGCTTTGTTATGGGATTCTTTTCTTCATTTGCTTTTTTGTTTTTATATTTCAGTTACAAGGATATAGGTAGTTGTGCATTGGTAACTGATATACCAGTATATTAGCATACATGCTTGCATCGCTTCATGAGGGGATTTAAAATTAATGTCAAGGTCTGGTTATTTTCTACTTAGCACCTGTCTTCCCCACCCTTCAAAATTCTTTCTTTCTCTCCTTCTTCCTCTCCAACTCTTTCCTTTCTGTCATCCCTCTTTGCAACCATTTCTACCTTCGTCTGATATGTTCCCCGTTCTCTCTCTCTCTCCCCCCCCCCCCCTCCTCTTGGTTCCATCTTAGGAACCAGTATTTTAACAACCTCACCACCACGGCACCTTCCTCCTAATGTCATATAACGATGAAATGAATGAGAGGGTGTGAGGCAATAGAAACGGCTTAAAAGATCGTGGAAATCTATCACTTACTCCTCCTCAAATCCCACCTTTGCCTCCAGAAGTAGTATAGAATAGTCTATACTGTTATTTGCCCTACTTCTGTCACTGTGCAGTGGCCAGTGGAAATTCCATTAGCCTGTGGACACGCCACGTTCGTTTACGCCCTTCTTATTCCTTTTTGCCTTTTCTTGGTAGAAAATCTCACATTCATTTCTATCCAAGATCTTTATCCCATCAACGCCCTATTTTCGATCCACTTTTAGTCATTATTTATTAGTAGCCGGTGACAAAATATTCTGTATAAGTACCGGAAACATCGATATTAAGTACTCATAATTTAGGATAGATATAATCAGGACCGGGTAATGGCAGGCTATATTAATTCTAAGTATCGATATTTTTCTATGATCAGCAAAGTATATCAGAACTCAAGCTCTGAATTTCCGATACCATTTCGATACTTTCGGTCTAAGCGGTGACCGTTTGTCCGTCCTTGCAGCAGTGTCGAAAGGTATCAGCAGGTATCGGAGGACAATGGAAGGTATCGAGCTGTCAACCCTGTCCTGAATATATATATCAGAATCAAAATTGGATAAAGAGAATAGCGATAATTAAATATTCCGGTATCGGTCCATCAATGCAGCTTGAAATATCGTAGTCTGAAGAGGGATTTTCAAGACCTCATTGTATTTTTTCTTGTTGTGTGATTTTACTATATTATTATTTTCATATTTAACTAAAAAAATTGGTCCGTGATAGTTCCATGTCTATTATGCTAGACGCCGCGGAAATCCTGTTCTGACCTATTTCTCGTTATCTTCTCCTCTATGTACTTTAGTCAGGCATTTGCGTTTTCTCTTTCATTGTGAGTAAATAAATCTACTTTATTTTCTTAAACTTTCATCTAATAAACCGACATTTATCGTACTAATACTGCTGTCTTAAAGGAGACTGTCTTTCAACCATTCTGCCTGCTTGCCTGCCTGCCTGTCTGCCTGCCTCTGTGTGTGTGTGTGTGTGTGTGTGTGTGTGTGTGTGTGTCTGTCTGTCTGTCTGTCTGTCTCGTTGTTGATCTCCCTTTACCCTTTATATCGTCGTCGTCTCTTCTCTCTCGCCCGTCTCTCCTTGTTTCTCTTTCTTCCTTCCTCATTCTCATTCCTTCTCAGAACTCGACGATAAAGTAAATTACATGACCTGATCTAACAGCTTGGGGCCTCTGTCTTCTATGTAGGTTGAGGGGAAAGAGGGGGGGGGGAGTGGAACTGGGAGCAACTTCTGTATTGCCAGTGATTCATTTTGTTCGTCGCCCATGACGATTAATAACTCTACTGCTTTGAACTCCTCAGCAAACTTGCCACCATCCATTACGTTATTATCCGGCAAGTCAACAGTTGGCCGAAAAGCTCCGTAAGTCGCAGCAAAAGCCAATCATTATCTCCCAGCCAAAGCCTTTAAGAAGGCGCGTGCCCTTTATTGTTTAAAGTTGGCTGCCGAACTGTGAGGATGTGACAACATAGTGTGGGCCTTGAGCTTAAATTAATAATTCATAATCTTTAACAATATCTTGTACTTTAGTTTTACCGACGGCATTACTGCCAAGACGCTGACGTTTTACTTTAATTCGAAAGTTTAAAAGAAAGTCATTCTCGCGCCAAAGTGCTAAAAAATGCATTCTGTTGAGCTGTAATTTTTTTTTTCTTTTGGTTTCGTCAGTTAGTCTTCATCTAAGTTTCTTTCTTTCTTTCTTTCTTTCTTTCTTTCTTTCTTTCTTTCTTTCTTTCTTTCTTTTATGTACATCTTTCCTCCGCCTCAACATCGTTTCTTCTTTTCTTGTCACCTGTCTGTCTTCATCCTGCCTTCCTTTCTAACTACTACCCATCATCCATCTGTTACAGTTTTTAGCCGCTATTTTAGTCGCCCTGGACGGCACAGAATATGAAGCACTGAAGGAACAAATCTCACACTGTGTATCGGTAACGGTAATCTTAAAAAACCAGGATCATATCACAAAATAAATAATTTACCATTGACCTTAATCCTCTTCCCCAAAGCTCAGCCCTCAGTCCTGTACTATCTACTACCAGGGCAGGATTGCCAGACTTTTTTTCGAAGCGGAGCCAAATCACCCACGAAGAAAGAGCCCCCCCAAAAAAAAGGCCAGATCGCATCGAGGAGTCAAGATTTGACAAGAAATTAACTACAAACTGTCTAACTTCTAAATAATCGTGGGTATTATAATCATCATAACCTTCCTAATACCTTGGAGCGAGATATGAAGAGATTATTAAATGGAAATTATATAGTTTAGGGATTGTTCTTTGCTTTGTTTTCAGCAGACCAGCTATGAAAGAAGCGCGATCATTTGACATACCATACAAGTTAAGAGAAGTAGATCATGAATCCAGTTTTGACCTGGAGTTCGGAGGACCAAAAAAAAAAAAAAAGCCAGAGAGCCAAGAGGTTTCAAAAAGAGCCAAAAAGTTGGTATTTGGCTCCTAAAGAGCCAAATCTAGCAACCCTATAACAGGGCTATAACTATCTGATCTGCTCCCCTGTTTTGGCAATACCAACTAATAGGATGCCAAAAGTGGTTCGTTAGGATGTACATAGGTTTGTTTGAGTAAGGATTTTACTGTGGTTCAGCCCGATTACGGCTTTTTATAGCACCCCTGTATATAGGAACAGTTCATTACATAGAAAAAGAGACGTACTGGTACCTCAAATACTATTCAGAAATGCTACTTCCGGGACATACATATACACTGAAAGAGTGAAAAAAAAAGTTGTTGCCATAAGGTTATCATAATAACAGCAAAGTGCCTAAATTCCGAAACCTTTTGAAATCTAATGATGCAGTTAGAACGAATCCGTAAAATAATAACCGTTATAATGAAAAAACTGTGAATGGTGATATTTCATTTCCGACGTTTTGTATGATGTCGGAAATATAGTGCCCCCGTGAGATGGGCGTTGGTTTTAGATTATTCACATCCATCTTTGTTATTGTTCCTTGTTGATTATTTTGTAACTGCTTTTGTGTCCTAGTGTGGCATGAGCCAAATAAAATTCTTGAGTTTTGTATTTAGACCAAATAGTCAGGACGTACTTGTCCGTCAGACAAAGCGAAAGGGTAAAAGAATCGGAAATCCGCTTGTTCATGATTTCTATGGATGGATTGAATGGACACAGCAAAGTTACAAATTTACAAGACGTAAACAAACATTCTTCGATTTGAGCATTTTGCTGGAAAGTAACGGCCCCGAGGGGAAGGGATTCCATAATTTTGTGCCAAGATGAGGTGGTTGATGAATTCCACTACCTGTTTATTTGCTTTTGTCCAGCGGCCAAACTAAAAAAGTAAAATGTGAAATCATACTTCAAAAACCGCCCAAATTTCATTAAAACGAAAGAATACTTTGACAGCACAGCATTTGAAGTAATCGGATAATTAACAGTACATGTATTTGTATCCATTACATTTGTATGTAATGAAATTGTGTGCCTGAAGACTGTGCTGCTGAAAATGTGTATGTCTTTTGGGTTTGTATCTTTATTGTTCTTGACATGGTAATGCTTCATAATGTGCTTATACCTTTGTAAAGGTACTGCAGACCATAAGTCATTGTCATCATTGTTATTGTCCTCAAACCTCGAGGGAACTCCATTAGGTCATAACGCCTTTATTCCATCCTACTTCCTCTGGAAATAAGACTCCATTAGGTCATAACGCCTTTATTCCATCCTACTTCCTCTGGAAATAAGAAAGAAAGAAAGAAAGAAAGAAAGAAAGAAAGAAAGAAAGAAAGAAAGAAAGAACATGACTGCCGAATTCCAAATCGATCATCAGTTACATCAGTTCTGAATGCAACCATAGAAGTGTCCAAGATGCAGAGTTAATGTAGTTCTTACGAGGGTAAGAGATCCCAATGTCAATGTCCAAGTTCTCGAATAATAGAATTTCGCCAAACTCTCATCGCTGTACGGGGTAAGGGAAAAAAATAACATCACTACTTATGTGGCAGTAGTAGAAATATTACCATACTAATAACTCGTCGTTCGCACATTTATCACGACAATTTACAGCTTTGAAATTAATTTGACATTCTCGTGGGAGCTGACATTTTACAGTCGCAGCGTTGGTCATGGTGGTATTGTTCGTTGTTAATTTTTTTTACTATCTTATAAGTTCCTAAGGACCATGTTCTCAGGCGTATATTGACTGGTTCTTGAAGATGCGCCATCCGATCATTTCATCGGAAGGTAAGATTGGTCTACAAATGGCCGTGGACATTGCCTTGGCTCAGATAGATGTTCTTTCAGATTTCCATTTCTAGACGTTTTCATATCAATTTTCTT
>JAWQUT010000182.1:234500-266363 GCA_033807755.1 Ellobium chinense | reverse complement strand
CCCGCCTCTTTATAGTTTCCTTCTGATTTATCTTTTGAGAGTTGAACACTGACGGGATCTCTTACCATCATAAAGCTTACCTTAGTTCATCGATGTCAATCCTTTGTAGAGTTCGTTATCCAGAGTTAATGTAATTCTTACGATGGTAAGAAAACCTATCGTTATTGTGCAAATCTTCATTTATTTCACATATAAGGTCAATCTTTCACGAATAAGACTGTCTGCAAATCTCTTTATATAAAGGTGGACTTGAATGCCGCCCTTTCTCTATTCCTCCCTTGATGTGTGTAGTAGATGAACCAGAATTGTCAGAAAGAGTTAGGAACTCTCCTGCCTGCATTTTGGCCTGGTAAAATCGGTAAAACACCACTTTTTTTTTGCTTAATTATTTTGCAACATTCCGATGGCCCGCATGATTAAACTTTTTTCATAGCGTCCAACTAAAGCGTTTGACTAGGGTGTATTTCGGTGCGTTAAGTAACCTATCACCTCTGTCGCGTTGTCTGTCTTCTCTCGCTTTGATAATGGGACCTGTAGATCGCTGTCAATGAGGTATTTTCAGACGGGTCAGTTACACCACGTGATCTAGGGATTGCTAGGATATTTTGATAAATGACGAGTAATCATACATAAGCAGAGCATGTAAACAAACCAACGTGTGAGCAAGATTTCCTAGGTCACGTGATGGAGCTGAAAATACCTAATAGTTAATACCCTGTGAATTTCTCCCTCAGTCATGTTAATCGCACCCGTAGAATGGAGATTTAATCTAGTGTCGGTATAATCTTATTCAGAACTTTAAGCCAATTCTGATGACGTTATCGAAATAAATGTACGAGCTCAAAACCCCAAAGATCATACAGGACCTTGTCAGGAATATTAGAACTATCCACGTTAAGAAATTATTCAGGTTCAGATCGGTCACGAACCTTTAGGTCAGAGTAAGGCAATGCACATGATATTTCTTAATGTTACGATCGTATTGCACGCTGAATCAGATGTGAACTTTATATCTAGTTCTCATATATTCGATACGACAGTAAGGCTTAAGAAATTCCAGTGTCGCATGCCACAAGGGTTCGTGAAAAATCCGAATTTCAAAATAAATGCTCACTAATGAAGATTATATTTTGCGACCCCATCTTAGTACAAATTGAATTTGTTGCTGCATTTTATGTCAGTATCTACGTAACACGTATACACTGCAGCCTTACATGTCTCCCCGCCCGCCCGTAGATGGCTATGAGCGTGTAGAATAGCCTTAGTAAAACGTTGCACAATATTCATTTGGCACGCTATCCCTTTCGCCAATTAAGGGGTTCATAAATTCGGGGAAATGTCAGCTTTTTTTTTTGTAGCATAATTCGCTGTCCTTCCGGGGTTGAATCCCCATCCCCTGATATTATTCTTAAATCATACGTGAATCTAGATCTTAATTTGAAGGATGTTAAGGCTGCCTGACACTGGCACCGCATACATCTGACTGTTTGACTTCCCCATGCGCAGGTTTATAGGATTTTGCAGCCTAGAGTTTGGTTTAGGGTCAGCAGGAGCAGGATCAGAAAAGAGAAAGCAAAGATGAGAGAGTTTCTAGGCAATGATAACATCTAAGGACTGTCCCAGATTTGCTTTTTTTTTCTTCTTAATCTCCTCCCTTAACTTTGCCCCCAACTCTAAACCAAGGTCTAGGTGGGAGTGACCTGATAGATTGCCTAGGCGTTATGTCTGGCTTGTGCAGGCGAAATCTCCGAAATCACAATGTCTTCATGTAATCAAACTCGTGGGTTCGCGACGGGTTTATAGATGTGGTGAAATTTCACATCATCTTCAACACATCTCATTAGATTGCGTCCCCTGAGATGTGACCGGATTCCCGGAAACGTTGAGAGGGAGTTTTCTCCCCTCTCCTGCCATACCGGAAGTTGTTCTAGCGTCAGACAGGCGCCATTGTCCTCTTTTTAGGGTTGGAAGACGTTTACACTGTCGTAAGAAAATTGGAAACCTGCAAGAACGAGAGACGTGAATGGAACATAAAAATTGCACAAATATTGCTGCATTCGTATCTTAGCGATCTTCCCGTTCATGGCAGACCAACAACACAACTGATCTAAGTCGAGGAGTCGCTTTTCAACAATTTTCTTGGTAAAGTTCTTTACATCTGATCCTCTAGAACACAGATAGACCGTTTATTCTCGTGATTGCATAACTATCGTCATTAAGTCTGCAGTTCTATCTTGCGTTTGGGAGCTGATGTCCTGCGCAGGATCGAAACCATATATATAAAGGAAGTCCCGGAATCCATGAAGACCCGGGGGAGGGGGAAGGAAGAAGGAGGCGCTGCCCAGCCTGATGATAGTGAGCAAATATCAAACATTTGTGTTGTATGATCTGGAAATTGGACAGGAGGGCCTATCTAATTCTTTCGGACATTGAGAGGGGGGGAAGGGCGAAGCGAAGTGAGAGGGGTCGGAGATAACAATAAGTTGTTGAGAAGCCTCCTGTTCAATATGACCGGGGTTCAACGATGACTTATGACTTATGATAATAATAATAATAATAATAATAATAATAATAATACTACAATGATTTGATAAAATGATATGATAATAACAACAGTGTGGTTTATAAGTTCGATATCCAGACTGATGACCTCTCACGCGATTTAGCATTAATATCACCCTAAATGTCCAGGTCACTATAATGCTTTATTGACTACCTCGGCATGAATGCTTCCTGCCATTTTATTTACTGACATGAATTATTAGCTTTCTGACATATACATATCACTGCCTTTGGCTAGATACCCATTTCACATGGATGGACTGAGGGAAAAGTGAATGAAATGCTTTCCCATGGCTTTTTCAACAGGACTATAAGGGAATTGAACCCAGGACTTTTAGATCTTGAGCCCAACGCCATAAATATTCTGCCACGCTTCTCTACACTGCTTAACTGCAAACGAATGTAATGATGCTACCATTTAGTCAGCGCCGCTTTCCTATTATCACTAGGAAATAAGACTGTCTGCCGTGGGGGACGAATAAAGTTATTGACTAGCCACAATCTCCCTCTCCCCGTCCAAACTGACTGACACAGATTTTGCCTCGTAAACTGACGATGTCCTTTCTAGGCTGGTCTGTAGCCTTGTAAATCATTACGACAGACAGTTTCTGTAATAGATGATACCATCCAAAGTGTTTCTGACATGCATCCTAAATCGGAAAAACGAGTATAAAGGTCTTTGACACCTATTGTTTTTTCTTCTTTTGGCCCTATTAACATTTTGCGTTATTCTAAATATACCACTGTGGTTTGGGGAAATTTCTTCCATGGAGGTTAAAGTACTTCTTTTGCCCGATCTTTTAAGGTTTGTGACACCTATTAGAAGGGCAAATCACTCATAGTNCGATCTTTTAACGGGAAGAAAAAGGGGGGTTAACGCCCAAAATTTTTCACAAATGTCTTTCGAAAAAGATCACCTCGATTTCTGATTTGGTCCTCAATTTTTCATTTGGTTGGTTTTGACCGCGTGCGAATACATAGGCCTACACACTCTATTTTTTTACCCAGAAGTTCAAATTGTACCCGAAAGTTTAAAAGTGGATGCTTTATTTAGATCACAGGTCATTTTACACATTTCTACACTCTGACACTTGCTGGTAGGGCCCCCCAAAAAGGGGGATTTTATATATTAGCGGATTAATTGGAGTTGTACACAGTGAGTGATTTGCCCCTCTAATAGGTGTCACAAACTTTAAAACGCCCAGAAGGGGATGGTAATGCAAAATTTAGGATTATTTTCGTCCAAAACTAAAATAGAATTACTTTCTTATGAACAAGAATTGTGAGTGTTACGCTTATAGAGGTTCTGGTACAGCCAGTTTCAAACGGTGTCCTGTTTCATAATCCTCGTGATCTGTGTAACCTAATTCCCTTGCCTTTTCTTTTTCTTTCCTCTCTAGCCATACCCCTTTTATTGCCCATCGCTTTCTTCTTCACATTAAAAAGAAATCCTCTTAAATTTGGTTTTCACATTTTTTTTTGAGGAGAAGGGAGAGGAATGGTTTGGGACCTGGGAAAAGAGAACATCTCAATAGGGTATTAACCTTGACCCAGTAATATACGGTGGGATGCACTGCATTTTATTCCTAGCTTAATGGTAGATTCAATTCGCATATTGGAGATGGTTGGAGATATCAACTAACTGATCCATAATCTGACCTCTGTGTGATCATGTTACCTTTGTGTAAATGTCCTGTTTATTTCAGAGAATCTTGATCTTCCGAGCCGAAAGTTGCGTCAGACCGGAAATATGACGGTCACCCGTGAAATCCGGTTGCATGGGCAGACTATTGCGATATGCAGGTGGCCTTCAAACCAGGTGCGACCATGATAAAGAAACCGCCAGGCTCATTCCTCATTCACCTGGGTCTTTTTTTTTGTTTTGATGATTTTTTTATATTATTATGATATTCCTTTTATCTTCTTTTTCCTATCAAGACAAATACTCGTTATTATCTCTCAGTTTTACAGGTTAACCTACATCTGCCTCACTGTTTTGTTTTGAGCAGTAAGTTTTGAACGATACATTTTTTAAAACCTCTGAAAAGACGACCGTGAAATTGATGTTAACGAAATGTCATTTTAAATTAATTTTAAAATCACCACCAACTGTTCTTCACACGTGCCGAGCTCCCATCATGAAGAATTTATCACACTTCTTGGAACAGTAAACATAGAATGAACTAGAAAATAATTTTACAGTAATTCACACGAGTGTTCACAAAATGCCTCACCCAGTTTTCACGATCTGTCGTGAGAAAGTAATGTTTTACAGTATTGCGTCCGATCTTGATAACCTCCTATTCCTGTCATGGCAGAGTAATGAATGTCTCAGCGATAAATGTCATATTGGCTGTTAAAGTAATTAATAGGATTTTGAAGAGGTTCAGAATAAATTTGATTGTGGTTGTCCTAGGTGATGGAAAATGAAATGTCTAGTTTTGACAGCTCATTATCTTTATCACTGACAGCAACAGCAGCAGCAGCCACAGTAGCAGTAGCAGCAGCAGCAGCCTACAGCAGCACTTCCACCACCACCATCAGCAACAACAACAACAACAACATCAGCAGCAGCAGCAACAAAACCACTGCCATCATTTCGAAAGTGTCTGAGGTTTCGAAACAAACCAGAGATGTCGTCACGCGTCAGACAGCCGTGTGCAATCCATCTGCTAAAACTCAGATCTGAATGGGAAGAGTTGAGAGCACTTGATCCCTTCAGGCCTACTGGTGCCAGCTGTAATGTCTAGATTTTGATGTAGACTTTCAATTCCATGTCCAACTGCTTCTGTAAGCATGATGAAGCTTTACTGCCACTGAGAAAACAACAACAACAACAACAGCAACAACAACAACAACAACAACAACATAAGTGTCGTTTGAAGTCTAAACTATGCAAAACACTTTATCGGATTCCTTCCCCTTTTTTTTTTCGGCCATGACTATATATAAAACTATGTATCCCAATGATAGCGCCGCCATAAATTAATAAATAAATAAATAAATGTTATAATACAATCACTCAGCTCACCAACTCACATTTTTAACCATTCAATCGCCCCGTTATCGTACCAATTCATTTTTTAATCCATCCATTGTTCTTTTCGTGTCCAGCTCATATTTTAATCGGAGCCATCGCCTATTTCGTATACAAAAGTCATTTCAACATCCTTTCCTTTCTTCCCTTCTACATCAAAAAGCCCTGTCAGATTACTTCAGGTTTTACATGATGGCACAGTTCTTAGACACTGTTTCTTTATCTTGGGAACCCACTTTCAACAAAAGACCCGTCTGACTTTGTTTTTTAACACGTTATCTCAGACAAAAATTTCAGGCCTAGTCACCTCCTCACAAGAAAATCCTTTCAATTTTTCTTGTCGTTAAATACGGCCAAATGCATTTTTAAGCATTTGCTAAATCGTATTTTCGGGAGAGAGAGAGACAGACAGAGAGGCCAAACCACGGTTTTGTGAGGAGAATGCGAAAATCAAATTTCACTTGGCCTTCAAACTCAAATTATTTCGAGCTCGTTAGGAGAATCGTAGGGCACTCCTGACGAAATATCTACATTATTATTTTTTTTTTTTTTATATTTTCAATATCATCAGGCCTCATATTCTCAGAATCTCCTCGGCGAGGAGATCTGTCTCAACGTTGGGAGGGAAAGGTCGATGCTGTTAAAATAATTAATAGGATGAAGGTTGGAATAGGTTTAAGTTTTAAGCGTTGCATATGAAACGTCTGGTTTTGACAGTTCATCATCATTAAAAGTAACAGTAGCAGAAGCAGCAACAGCAGCAGCAGCAACAGCAGCAGCAGCAGCAGCAGGAGGGCACCAGCCATCATCGTCATCAGCAACGGAAAAGAAAGAAAGTAATAATAACAATAACGATAATAATAATAAAAAAATGACGGCCACAACGACAACGACAACAGCAACAGCAACATCGTCTTTATCTTCAACAACAAAAAAACAAAAAAACAACCCAACATTAGTCGCAAAGGCAATCGTGTTTAGCTGCGACGACAACAGCATTATCATGAATGCACAAAAAACATAGGAAGAAGCAGCACTTGCAAAATCTAATGTAGGCTATCATTAACACCATCATTGACAGTGACGTTATTAAGAAAATAGTGGTACCAGCAGTACCAGATGGAGGCAAAACTACTGTGAATTGGGTTGGGGTCGGGCACAGTATTTGTTAAAGATCTTAAAGGAGACAGGGCGTGTAAGGTCGTACAATTCTCTTTAAATCAAATGGAATTCGACCTTATATAAGTTATGTGTGAACAGATACAACATGAAGCTGGCAGCACTCTGTGGTCAGTGAAATGAATATTAAAGAACTGTTGCAAAGCGACCTTGTCTTGTATTCGAGAGGTATCCGTGAGATGTGGAAGGGACGATGTTTACCATATTTATGTGTTGGAAATTTGCTCCCGCAAATTTGCTTATCAAAGTCTGAACTAATCTCAGATCACACCTGAGTATCATGACTGGAAGGGTGGTGAAACCTCATGTGCATACGTCCATATTCAGGCTCGAGTTTTTCGATTATATTGTAAGGAGAGACATAGGATGGGCCTCTGACCCATGCCTGTCCAATGAACAGAGGCGAATAAATTTAAAAAAAATAGAAGTCTGAACTAATGTGTAGCTTATTGTTACCCACTTTGGCCCATAATGTTGATAAGAAGGCACTGTTTGATAAGTTGTGATGGTCACTGTCTCAAGCTCGTATGTCTTAGTAACATAGCAGGTGAGCTCCGTGGAAGTGTCAAATATTTGGTCAGATAGATAGATTCGAACAGGCTCTAGCAAGGGAATCAATTTTGGGGGGAAAAGATGTACGCAGTTTGCAACGTCGCTATCATGGGCTCGGTTTGATTCGGTCGTCTAATTAATTTGTTGAATAGATCTAGGTCTTAAACCTACAATTAGTCTTGCATTCCCCCAAAAGATTTCCTTAGGGAGTCTTCCGGATATATGTAAATGAGGTATCCGTCCGCGAAGTACATGGACCACAAAGGATAATAATAATACCTGGAGGGAGAGGGAATGGGGTTCTGCTTGCAAGACGGTGTCTCGTCAACCTGTCGGTCGCAAGATGACACCAACTGACGAATGCTGCATCTACCTTATTAAGTTAGCTTTCTTCAGTACCGTCAAATTCTGTTGGAAGAAAGGAGGGAGGAGACCAGTTTGAAAGAGCGGTGTCTACTATATCTGCAGCCCTAGCATCACAAGTCTTCGGCATTGCGGGTGGAGTGGATGTGTGTGTGGGAGGGGGTGGAAGGGGGNGGGGGGGGGGGGGTAACAAAGGTATGGCCGATGTCATAATTCATTGAAAATTATCATTCGCTAAGTTCATCCCAAAATGGACGCATCAGTGATGATGTCATTCTTGTCGGAAACGTTTCCAGCGTCTCCCTCCTGTTTTCCTCCATATTATCATACAAGGAAAGGCTTCACTCAGGCAGGGCGTAATAAAGACTTAGATTCCAGCAACGTAGATGTGAAATGGAACTTATTGTTCTGCTCCTTTGCTTTACTTCCCTCTTCCTTCCTCCGTCAGTTTCTGTCATTTTCGGCCTCTTTGTCTTCCTCTGCGCTTTCTGTCATTACAGACTCTATTGTCCGGATGTCTTCACTCTGTCTTCACGCTCGCCTCGAATGAATTATCTCCTGATTCTCATTAATATCTACGACCTTCTTGCATTGTCTCCTTGCCTCTATTTTTTTCTCTCTTTCATCTCGTCTTTTGCTCTTCCTTTCTTCTCCGCCTCCATTCTCCCCCCCCCCCCCCCCCCCCCCCCNCTCCTCACCCCTCACCCCCTCTCCTCAAAACCGTCCTCAGAATAACATAACAAAGTGTCTAATTCTATCACAGTATCGATCTTCGCTCCTCATTCATTGTGGAAAGTCGTGAAGCATGTTCCACCACGGGGAATGAGGGAAACGCGCGACAGAGCGGTCAATGATTGAGCGATATGTCGCAGGGACTTGTCGCCCAATCTCCACAGGCTTTTTCAGCAGTTGTCTCCATGTCCACAACCCCATGCACCATGACACACACACAAAAAATAAGTCAACACCCATTGGCCATGTTTAATTTTGTACGTGTGGCATGCATGTCATTGTCTAATAATAGTTACAGCGGAACCTACTGACCTCACACCTCCTGCACCAAAAAACAACAATTCCTTTACTCTTTAGTTCTCTAGTTCCTTGTGCCGTTTTTTTCATAGATCAAATTTTATTGATATCGGATAACATCGTTTCTGAATTTCGATACTTTCGTTACTTAGCAGTTTTGATGTGGGTGTCAGAATTCAGGTCCAAAGATTTGATACAATTTCGATACTTTCGGCGTTAGCGATGACAAATTGTCTGACCTAGTCTAGATTCCTTGCTCTTGCAACAGTATTGAATGGTGTCAAAAGTATCATGAAATATCGTACCGTGAATCGGATACTTTCCGTAACTAGCACATAAAGGTATCGGTCCACCACTAATATTTACTGGCAATCTCAAACGGTCCACAAACTGAAAATTGAGGTTCGACTATATCAGTTATGTAACACTTCTTCCGGACAGCATCTTCGTCTAGTAATCATATGTTAAGTTGTGAAAACTTTACACACAATGCTAGTTACCTAGGTTTAGTAAAATGACTAGTCTATACATAACAGTGGTCAGAATCTTTTCTGAATATCGATTTTTTAGAATTTTTAAATTCAGTATCAAAATTTGATACCTTCGATTAAAGAAGCAACAGTTTTGTCTCACAAAAACAAACAGGATTTTTAATCACACTGTCTTTGAAATTATCTTCTTTCCAGTATTGAATGACCTGATCCGGTTAAAAACCTAGTATCAAGAGCATGGATAGTAATTTGATTCCCATCCGATTACCACTAACAGAGTAAGAGCCTTTAAGATGCTTCCCTAAAGAGCATACAGCAGTCTGGTACTTAAGGTGTATCGAAAGTACCGAGGTTATTTTCGATTTTCGATCCTATTCCGATCCTTTGGAACCAGCTCAGGTGCCGGCATCGAAAGGTATCGATAACATCGAAATATAGTAGCTCCCTGGTACCGAGAATCAGAACCAAGCAGGATTAATACCTTTGATACTTGGAGCTTGATTGCTGAGTATGGCAGTGCTTAAAATTTCAGATACTGGGCCCACCACTACTCTTACGGCGTGAAATTAGTGAAAACAGAGCGTCGTTGTAGCGGGGTTACGACTGTTCGATCACCAGACGGTTACGCGAAATGGGCAGTGCTGTTCTTCTGATTGGCGGAGATCTCCTTCGGGAATTCTAAGCAACGGCAGTCTCTATTTCTAAGCAAGCTAAGAGAGCTACACTGATGCGGAAGAGCTAGAAAATAAAGCGCTGACCTGCGAGTGGTGTTTGCTACACTTACATCTTTGTCTCATTCATTAGCATACATACCACCGTTGATTAATGCCACATCCTCCTCCTCCGACATAAAGCCGTTGATAAGAAGTCCGACTGACAAATTTGAAATTGTAGACGGTGACCACCAGTTTACCGAATTTCAATTTCCGGTGTACCACAAAGACTCGAAATTTCTAACCAACTCTAGAGGCTCTGCACCCTTCTCTGCCGCGGCTAATGCGCAGCAACAAAAAAACGAATTCCTGAACAGTAAGTCTGACAGCAAAGTTGTAGAGAGTAGAATAGCCTGAGCTTCAGTGGCCGTATGCATAATTCATATGTTGACCATAGTAAGCATTAGTACTGATTTGAGAATTTTCCGTGGTTACCGCAGTGCGTTAACTAACGCATGGATTATACATACGAACATAGGTTCGAGCTCTCCGTTTCCTCCCAAAAATGCACATCAAAGGACATATGCAATCATGACCAATATGTGTCCAAACCCTTGGCTTGTCAGAAAGTAAAACTGCGAAACACTGTCCTTCAAAAGGGCGCTGTTTCCTAAGTAACCCTTCATAACCGCACGTCATGTCACAATATACGGCCACGCCCCTGAATGTGAAAAGGCTTAGCTGGTCATTGTGCTGGCATACATGCGGTGCTGGTGATGAATTGTGTGTTGGACATCTCCTGGACCGGAAAGCCGCTTTGGTTATCCGGGTAGCGGAAATCACCTTTCTCAGTACGGTGTAAAGAGTATTCATTATTATCACCAGCGGAGCAGGTAATACTGACCATAGCATCATGAGCACGCTCTGGACAATCCCACTGCAAGTGTTAAAGAGATTTTTCACATACGTTTTTACACAAGGGCCGGTGAAAACGTGGGTAGCCTGAGTTCTTCGATAGCTTGAGGCGGCATATGCGCTCGGCAACACAAACAGATGCTTTTGATAATTACTGAACGTTCTGGTGAAAAGTTGACGTAAAGTATAGAAACTTTGAGCCCAATTTTAAAAAGAAAAACAAGGGACATAATAAGACATAAGAGTCCAGACTTCTCCGTTTCGGAGTAAGAAAGGTAACGCACCTTTCGAATGACGGATACAAATACGTCATAGGTCACTATGTCGGTCTTCTGTTGAGTTTTCTAGTTTTCTTTTCCCTTACTCCTTTACCTTACTCTTTCTTTCTCTTCCTGTCTGTCCATGAAGACATGTTTTCTTTTCGTGCCAAAACAAAGATGCTATCGGAAAGACCTAGTTTTCTCTACCAACTCACTATGTGAATTACTGGATGGAAACTGTCTCGCACGTTTTGTGTGTCACACGACCGCGGAATGGCCTCAAGGCTATTCGGCTTAAAATAAGATTACCGACTTCATCATGGAGCCACGCATGTTGCTCGATTCTCCGTGTCATAAACCTATTTGCGGGTGACGACAAAGCCACTTGTGGTTCCAGGCCCGTAAATGTACCTTCGATTTTGAGGTTCTACAAATTGAGGGAGTATGTGAGCAATTCCAAAAAGCTTGTCCTTTGAAAAGAGATACTGACAGTTATATAGATTAGAAATAATGAATGTAAAGCATATAATATAATATAATATAATATAATATAATATAATATAATATAATATAATATAATATGAGCTCATTCTTTTAAAGTTTTGTCTATTTCAGAGTAAAGAGCAATGCACGAAATTTTGTGAGCAATGAAGCTAATTAGAATTTAATCATTCTAAAATTGTTTACCTTTGTGTAAATGCCAGAATAAGAGTTGATAATGTTGTCTACCTCATGTCCTAAGAGATAAATCAGTTTTACAGATGACCTAATAATCAACTGATTCATGCAGCTCTCACTGATTGAAAGAAAAAGCTGCCAAACCATACTGAGAGTAGTAGTGTGTTTCGTTTGCTTGATACAGGTAAGGAAAGCAGATGCGGCCGTTTGCAACCAAAAAAAAACCAAAAAAACATTATTTCAGTGTGCTACATTGATAACGATTTTCAAACCGAGTTTGACAAACTTTTTGGAATTGCTCATAGTTGGTTTATTTCTTTTTCCTTTCACTTGTCCAGCGTCTATACGCAATACACAAGATACAAGAAACTTTATTTTCCTCAAATTACAAAAACATATGAGCATCAAATTTTATATCAATATAATTAACAATTAACATAAAGCACCAGCATAGGCTGTTATGGCAAATTCTACCGTCATGGAAAATTATGGACAGCTGTATTTGGTGATGATTTGATTTCATGGGCAAGCTTTTTATCGGCAGGGGTGAGAAAAAAAATGAAGTAAGGTAACCTTCCCCCTTTTCCCCCCTCCCATCTTGGACCAATTATGTGTCAAAGGGCAACGCATCTTAAAATTGAAATGCCTTGAATGGCCTTTATAAACTTTCAATAATCTTAAAAGTTTGGGTTCAAAATGTCCTTACAAATGATAATAAAGGACAGGTTGGCCGGCAAGCACCGAGACAGCTCAGAAAATCCAGAGTGCTGGAGGCAAATTTATTCACAGGTATGTACTCTGTTGGCGGACTTGGTATTTTCTCAAGATAAAATGCCCCATTAATAATCCCCCACCGCCCTGCCCCCACCTCCACCTACTTAAAAAAAGTGATCTCGCAGACATATACACCCCTAATAGAGTACCTTAGGGATGATTGGGAGATACGTTTCTTTTTCCTTTTTTGTTCCCGTACGTTACACGACAGTGGAATGGCCCCGAAAACTGTTCAGCTCAGTATGAGATTTCTGACTTCATCTTGGTGCCAAGCATGTCGCCTGGGGCTAGCTGATCTTGACCTCGTATGCTCTTGACGACAGCGTCACGTGTTGAGGGTCGGGTGTGCCAGTGCGATAGTGTGATTTCTCCTTAATCCACCCAATATGACTGCAGGGGTAAAAAAGTTCACCAGCGAATCGTGTATCACAAGACCGTTGGCTGGCCCTTGACGACTGCTCTGGCTCGAGAGGACAGGGCTTACCTTTAAAGCGTTACGTTATTAAATGTCTGCGATATTAACCTGGCAATAGTGTTCGGCATATAAATCGAGACCTATTCCTGCCGACATGAACATCACCATGGAAAGTATTGTTTTAATTGTCATTCAGATTCGAGCATATTATCGCGCTTTTTTGGTGGACTCAGGATCTACAGGACATAGGTCAGATTCTCGACCACAATCATGTTGTAAGTGCCTTGGGAAAGCATTTCATTCACATTTATCTCACTCCACTCGTCAGTAAAATGGGTACCTGGCTACAGGCAGTAGAAGATATTGCCAGAACGCTAATGATGAGCGCCTGTAAATAGCAGCGGCCTTGTATGCTCCCACGGAGCTGAGAATATCCTATAGTGATCGGGTCTGCTGGAGTAAAAATAGCGTGAAGTCGTATGAGCGGGCATTAGCCTGGATACAAGACTTATAAACTGCATTATTATTATCAAGATGAGGGATATCATAATTCATATTAATCGTTATTCAGCGAATGGTATAATATTCTTGTGAACCGTTATTAGCTCAGTATGAATGCACTCGTGGGATCGTATACTTGTTCGCAGAAGTATTTACATGTGAAGCGTCACTCTATATTTCGCAAATGTTCTTTCGCAATAGGCGTTCATAATGTAACCGTAAAATCTGAATTATAGCGATTGGTGAAAATAATTATATATTATGTATCACTCTGTATATTCAGCATTTTCTTTAACATACTTTTCTTACCAGTGTACTTGGTGAAAGCCAGTTTCATTTAAACGAGGTTGTACTAACCGTAATTCTGGATTAAATGGCCTCTTTATTTTATGCATATAATTTGTATAAGGCGTCAGTTTATATGAAGTCCGTTCTAATCAAGTGATACTCAGCAATATACCTATTCCTCTAAATCGTCATTTTGTTCGTATTAACTTGAGTATGCTATTAAAGCTGGTTCATATTAACCGTCACTCCAGAATTAAGCCTCTGCCTATAAACTCCCTTTAGGTTCGTTCGTTAAGCGCCATACTAAGCGAGAAAGCTTGAACTTCATTTCCTCTTATCGACACGGTGCATCACTCCTCTTCTCCAGCTCTCATCTTCTGACCTCCCAGTCAAAGTCCCTAAACCTCATCTCCTAGACGGGCTTTAATCAAGCTGTAAATAGGTTAAACCCCCTTCGCTCCTCGCTGGCCCATTTTGTTACCATCGTTTTCCCCCAACAGTTCCGTTAAAAAAATCGAAAATGATTGAAACACATTTAAGCATCCTTTCATTTACCCATTCGTTCTCTTCTACTGTCTTTTCCCCCATAGCTTTCATTTTCCCGTCCAACTTTTTGCCCCATCCTTTAAACCTGTCAGTAAACACAAATTTTCGATCGCGACTACGAAGTGCGACCCTGGTTGTGTATACAACCCTACTGAACTCATGACACCAGACGCTGGGGGCTTCCTGCAATGTCCTTGGGGAGGAAAAATCTTGAGTGGAGTGACAGTTATGATGTAAACAAAGTCCCCGGGGTAGACTTGAATGTGTCTTGCAGGCAGGCTGGTCGGGGGCGACAGCGCTTGTTTCTTGTCTTGACGAGAAAGGTTCCGGGTTTGAATCCTGTTAGCGGTAGATTTTCTCCCTAGATATACATAAGATATATATATANTATATATATATATATTTAGGTCCATTGTTGTCCTTAGTTTGGCTGGGATCCAAGCCTTGTCTCTGATGTAGCCATGACTTTGCTGAAAAGGGACATTAAAGGGACAGTCTCTGCAGTTCTGTGGCATATTTTACCAGTAATGTTCATTTTGTTTCTCTTTACGCCCAGCTTTGTTCTTAAAAGGAAATGTTTAGCTCCAGGGAAATAATGCCCGAGTTACTTTTAAATATGCACTTTGGTACAGTGCTGAATAGTTTTGTGCCATTAACACGAGAAGAAAGAACAACAGAAGAAGAGGAGGAGAAGGAAGGAGAAGAAGAAGAAGTAAAAGAATAAGAGGAAGAAGAACAGGAGTAGGAGTTAGGTGCTGTATTCTGCTTCAGCTTTCATTCTTTTGGAACTTCCTTTGTTCCATTGTTCCTTATCTATCTCTTTTCTAAATGCGACCCCCCCCCCCNCCCCCCCAAAACCCCCGAGTAATTCGCGGTGGTAATCAGAAGCATACACCCCATTCTTTTCAATCTACCCGAATTGACGTTAGTAGACAGCCATTATTTCGAAGTTCAGATCTCTTACGGACCGTTATGGCCGAGATAGGCATGTTTGTATATGGGAATCCCTGGCGTTGCCATTATAATGCACTGCACGCACGTTACGAACTAAAAATTAACTAACTAAAATCATAATATATGAATTTCACAGCTAGTTCGTAAGTTGAAATATGATCGTTATACCATATTATGGGCATGTCTACCCCTGCCATAAGAGGTTCAAATATTAAGATAAAACCTCTTGTAATATTAATGAAAATACGACTGTTTTTTTTATTCACCCCGTAGAGAAATTGATTTACAATGTCATACAATGTTGTACATCTCATTCATAATAATAATAATAGTAATCACATTGAACAATAAACATCATAAATATAAACACATAATATTACAAATGAAATACATAACAAAGTCAATGCTGGTCGCCAGCAGTGCAGCACCCTGATCCCCCCAGCTCTAAAGCCAGGTATTCATTCATACCTGAGTCGAGTGGGGAAATGGGAGTGAAGTGTTTTTCCCAAGGACACTTACAGCGTAACTCGCCTGGCCCGTAGGTCAAACTCAAAAACTTAAGACTTGAGTCTTCAGTTTCAGAGTACGACTCTCAATTCACACCGCCTCTGTCTATAAACTGTCAAATGTCCAAATATGAATACGTGATTGTATCCGCAGTTGTCCATTATTGAGTTGAGAGAACTTGCGTAACTACATTATAGATAAGAACGTGTTTATAATTATCAGATCAGTTGAATTGTTAACCAGGAAAAACTAGTGGATTTCACAGACGAAATCATCAAATCACACAAGACGCTCATCCTTATATCTTAGCAGCACCCAGGAAAGAGTATTTCTTTTCAAACCCTGTCCTACCCGCCCTCCACCTCATTCATTCTCCTTTTCCTCTTCTCTGTCTGTAGCTATTTGCGTAAATAATTACCTAGATCCGCCCTTGGGATTGGAACCACTTTTCACAATGTTCTCTTGCGCCTCCTTTGTGCCTTTCAGCTTATTTTGTCCCTCCTAATCACATTTTCCACCCCTCCACCACCCCCCCCCCCNCCCCCCCCCACCCAAAAGAGTCTATTCTAGATCTAGATTAAGATCAAATGAGCTCATCTCTCCAAGGTGGAATTTCCCATACTCCCACGCCAAGCACATTGCTGTTAAAATTGGTGATGATGGTGGTGGTGGTGACGGTGGTGATGATGATGGTGGTGGTGCTGACGGTTGTGGTGACGGTGGTGATGACGGTGATGGTGGTGGTGGAGGTGATGATGGTGATAGTAGTGATGATGGTGGTGGTGGTGATGATAGTGATGGTGGTGGTGACGGTGGTAATGATAGTGATGTGGTGATGGTGGTGGTGGTGGTGGTGGTGACGGTGTTGATGATGATGGTGATGATGGTGGTGATAGTGATGGTGGTTTTGGTGGTGATGGTAGTGACGGTAGTGGTGGTGATGATAGTGGTGGTGTTTAACGAAAATGGTAGCAGTATCGGGTTTCTTGAATGTAGGTACTTTGTAATTAAATGCATAGGAGTTACGTCGTGAGAGGTGTCCTTAGCGTTATTATAAAATGGTGTTAGTAGTGACTAGTAAGTTATTGGCAACACTCTTTATAAGCTGAATAAGTGATATAATATTTGCAAATGTACATATCGTTATTATGTGACAACTTTTTATAATTGTACTGAGATATTGTTTCACTGGCCTTTGGCCTTAAAAAAGGTAATTTGTAAAAATTTAGGTTTATCACACACGCTTTTGAGCTCCCGTTGAAACCCCGGAAGTCAGAAAGTCTACTTTTCACCGATCGCTTAAGGGAAAATAACTCCTGCAAAGCACACATACAAAAACCACTTTGACACTTTTTAATAAGGACTCAGTCACCAGTAACATCTTGGGTATTTAAGATTTACACACGTTAAAATTCCGCATTCTTTCTTTTGATCTTAATTATAGTTGAAACAGTGGAGGAACAACAGTAATCATGCACGCAGTGGATCAGTCGGCCACTGATGACGGCTGTCATACGTGCACATTTCTTGTGGCTTTGTGTTTTTCCTCCTGCCTCGCCTGATCCAGTTTTCCATCAGCCTTAGCTCTTTCTCCCATCATTATGATTTCCTCAATCTCCCAATCCTGTGACTTCTCTCCCCTGCCTAACCTATTTCAGAAAAACGATCCGAAAATCCCGAACTTCCATCGGGGTCTATGACAGCGCTCGCCGGCTCAACCCTATTCCCGCAGTTTACGTTTGCTTCACTTCCGGTTTGAAACACTGCGCAGACGCATTAAGATTACGATCGGCATACGTCTCCATTACCAAAAAGACAGGGCTGGGTACTGCCACTGTATCGACTTTAAGTCTTTTAATTCCCGGGAGGGAAACTGGAGTCATTACGTTTGCGCAAACGATAATGGGGCTACGACCCAAGCCATTTAACTAAAGACCGAGAAAGGTCAGATGAAGAAATCTGACAGGTTTGGGTTATTGGTTTTCTTAGGAGCAAACCACACGGCAAACCACACGGCCGAATACAATAGAGAGATAGTGTTTACACAATGGTTTTGGTGTTAACCGCTGAACTAGTACTTGTGTTGACACCATGGTTTTGGCTCTAGAGGTCGTACTACAAGCCCCGAGATGGTGCATGGAATGGAGATAAGCCAAGAAAATGCTGTATTTGCAAGCCTTATTAGATTAATGGTAACATTTAAAAATAGCATAGTATAAAACATAATACTGAAATTTTATTTTCAAGTTCTGATCTTTAACGAGCCAGTATGGCAAAGAAATTCAGCACGTGCATTTGGATTTTTCGGGTGTTACAGTCATATTGCACATTACAAACTAGAATCAGGTCTGAATTTCACAATTTGGAAACGCAATCTGCGCAAAACTGTACATCCTAACTTGACATAACGGTCTGTTAGAGATCAAAACGTGAAAGTATAAGCTCTGTAATGTCTTTAAGGTATGTTGTGCATTACGTTGTGCAGATTCCGTTTAGAGTCTGTCTGTCTGTCTGTCTGTCTGTCTGTCTGTCTGTCTGTCTGTCTGTCTGTCTGTCTGTCTGTCTGTCTGTCTGTCATTTCCTTGCGTACGGTATCTACTTGCGAAGAACCATGCATGTTGTCAGATATCTGAAGGCTGGAGTGTGATGCCCTATAAGGGTCAACAAAGAAAACCTTGTGATATTATAATTAATTCTAACTCATTGTCAGATGAATGTATTGCTCTGGATCTTCTCTCTGTGTGGCTGCTGGGGATATAAAAACTCATTATCGGCATCAAAGCGATGCAACACTATCAGCGATAGGTGCTGTTCTAATAATAGCCGCCTTTACAACCAAATCTCACAAAACACAGGATCAGAATGTCACATCTGGTATGTAAATCCGCAGTTGTTAAGGTGGGAGGAGAGGCTGGGCAACTGCGACTCAAAAAGCTCGAGCCGAGCCGATCTTTTCCTGCGACTCGATCATTGATCGACTCTGCTGCCTGTCAGGATGGCACTTCAAGATCAAGAACTTTAGATTCAAACTTTGGGAGCGGGTCAAATCAAACGGTAAATTTCTATGTAAGTTATCAGTGCGAGCTGAGTGTTGCAGCTTCTGTAGTGAAAATTAAATCTGGTTTTTTATGTTAAATTCTAGGAAAGGGGAGAAGGGTTAACAGCTAGATAGAGTCGTCAAGGTTATCAGTGGCGGGCGCCCAGAAAGTGTCAATCACGAAGCAAAGATTTATGATGAAACTATGAAAATAAAACGCTAATGCGAGGTGCGATCCCGAATCGATCATCTGGGTACAATTACCAGTCGTTAGGGGCACCTTTTCCCTCAGGAACTGAAAGGGGTAGAGCTTGAAAGACAGAACCTGTTACTGGCTGTCGAGGTCTCCATTTGCAGTGCATTTCGTATATTCTGTCGCTTGCGGCGTTGCTATCTCTTTGAAAACCATGTTATGCTATCAGTCTGCCTGTTAAGTCCTCAGCTATGGCAGTTCCCTTCTTAGAGTAGAAACGAATGGTCAGATGTTGTATTAAAATCACTCTGTATAGCGGAGTTTTCGTAATATGATACAGGAATAGGCGGTAAACCTTAGGGAGAAGAAAACTGTTATATAAATGATTGTATATCACCTTCTTATAATGTGATTAACATGAAATCCTTTACATGGTTATTTTAATTTTACAGCTTATGTTTTTAATAAAACATTTTTTAAAAATCCAGTATAACTGGCATTTAGTCGATGCAGATTCCGAATGAATATTCATCCCCATGCGCAATACATGGAAGAGTTAATCTCATCCACATTCATATTATTCCGAACACTGTAAATAGCCTAATCAAATCAAACCACTGTTGTTTTTAAGTTTGTTGGCTTATAATTATGATATCATATTCGGGCCCGGATTAGAGGTCCGCTTGTAATATCATAACAGAGCAGGGGGAAGGGGCAGGGAGAGGGTCTTGTAGAAGAGGCTAAGGTGTCCAAATTATGATATAGAGGGAGCTCTTGCTGTGATGTAGGCATATTACAAAAGGGCCAAGGAAAGGGAAAGGTGTGGTCCAGTTTGAGTGTGTGTGGGCGGAGAGCGGGGTGTGGGGGGTGGAGAAAGGGAGGGTTTCTGTGATGCCATATCGAGTCTTATTCATGAGCTGCCCAACAGTCATGACATGCATTCCATTATTTATATGACATAATGCGTTTGGGGTTCTCATAATATTCCGGGGCCACACGTCCCAGTTTGAGAACCACTTCTTTAAGCCTAGAATTTCATTAGTATAACCAAGATTGCACAACACTGCAGGACCACTCTGAGGATCGAATATTAGGCCAAATTTACAAATAGACCGAAATGCAAAAAACAAATAAACAAACAAAAAAGCACTTGCATTAAATCAATCGATACTGAGATTCATTTCACAGTCAATCGGTTTTGGCGTTCATGAAACATTATGACGCATTTGGGAATAATTATCCGGATTGTCGCATGACATTCTTTTTTTTTTTTTTGGAGGAACAAAAATTCCGACATTTCCGTTGTTCCTTGCGGGCTCGACATTTAACTGGCAACAAGCAAATTGAATTTAGTAGCATCGGTGAGCTTGAAATTTGGTTGCGTGGGTCGTAAACGATGCAATATATAGAGTCAACATTTTTTTTTTTAATGTCCGGTTATGAGAAAATTGAACTTTGGGAGCAGCCCACACAATTTGTGATAAGTTTGACTGCACTTTTACATGACTCAGCCAACCCCGGGGAGCGTGAGTAGAGAAGCACCGATTCCAGCGGTTTCTTTTCTTTTGAGTAATCTTTTTCTTACATCGGGTGCCCCCTTCTCACCCACTCACCTCACCCACTCACCTCACCCACTCATTCGCCCAAACACACAGGAAAGTTACGTAATTCAAAATTCTTCTATACGAGTTAAAAAGAAGCCGAGGGAAAAAAAATAAACACATATACAGTCAGATATATTCTAGTTGCAAAATTCATTGACCTAGATGCTGTACCAAAAAACATTACCAAAACAGGAAAAAAAAAGACAACTTGCGCATTAATGATGGGATTTCTTACCATAGACTATTTAGAATTACACTAACGCTGCATGTTAACGCTACGAAAGATGCATTCAGCACTGATGCATGAATGAAATTCATACGGTGGTAAGAGATCCCATCGTTCATGCGCAAGCTCTCAAATGTCGGTAAGTGTCGTCGGGAATGCTATCTTTATATATGTGTTGTTTTTTTTTGTTACGTTTTGTTAAGATTGTGACATGATTACAATAAACATTGCACTTTACTCTTTGAAACTTGCAACATTACCAGACAATATTCACCCGCTTATGTTTGCCCAATATCAAAAACTGTTGAAGATATTAAATTCTGAAATTAAATGAACATTTTTGGGGGGTCGTAGGTGGTGGCGATATACAACGATATATAATGTCTTGGTTGACACATGAAAAGTTCTGACGAAAAAGGGGCGGTGAAATTGGAGTCACACATTTATGAATCTGCGTCGGTAGACACAATGGTATCACTTTGCGCTGTGGTGGTATTTACAAAAATGCCCCCAAAACATCAGTGATGTTCCGGTAAAACTTACTTCCGGTTTAGACAAACTCGTAGTGTGATTGCAGACATCAGGTCTCGCTTGGAAAAGTAAAAGATTCATCACCAATTAAGTGTTATAGACCATGACAGCCAATCATATTCCTCTAACAATGGAAATGTCGAAAGCGGAAGCAATGATTGCTGGATTTGTGGTTTGCGATGCCCGAGTATGCATCATAACAGAGTACTGGTCTGGTGCCTTTGCTGGCAGGCGAACGTCGTATGTTCCTTATTGCTACAGACTGAATTGTGAGGAGAAGTAAAATATGTCTTCTTCTGTACAGACTCCAAACTCACAATGCGAACCATCCGTTGTAATAGCATTTATAAGTTCAACGGCTGCATAGAAATTGATTCGCGGCTCAAAAACCCAATACCAAGTTGGAGAAATCTGGCCCTTGTAGCCAGTCAAAATCCGGCTTATGTCGCTACACTGAGAATTGAGATATTAGGCTCTAAAGTTGATTGGGACCATCCCGTATCAAATTTTTATTTGTTACTGAGATCGGGAGTAGAATCATTTCTCAAAATTAAAGCATCGATTTTTATGGAATAGTTTGTAATTATGGGTAAATCGGAGTTTTTATGAGGCATATTAGATGAATGATACAATGTAAAATTATAATCTTGTTCACTCGAGATTTTCACAATCTGGTTTTTTTTTTCATTGCATGGGATGACTTCCCTCCAGCTGAAACAACTATATCTCGGTCAGAATAATGGTATGTCAATGTATTTTTCATCTAATGAAAGTATCCATATTAGGCTTTCACATCATACGAGTAATTTGAGTTGGCAAGAAACCGACTTAGGCCTTATTTTGACTGGCTGTAAGACCAACAATCGTGAGAGGCGATAGAGTCACCATTGGAGTTACACAAGACAGAGGGTGGAACTGCATTCTGATGATGCATCGTCTTCAAAGATCAGAGGCCAAATATAGCCAGACTTTTTCCGATGCCAAACAAAAAGGTCGCACTTTTCAAGCTATCTAAGCCTACAGAGCAGCCCGCCTGATTTGAGCACATAGTCTGGAAGTGTACTGCGTCCGGCAGTGGAACGGTTAATATCCACGTAATTTTCATGGTTTGAATAGCTGTTTGCGTCAGAGCCATTACGTGAAATTCGGAGCCCGAAGCTTTGAGCAGTCTTGTTTCTGAGCTCAGGCGAATGAATGTATTGTCATCGAAGCCGGATGCTGGAGTCCCATTGCTGAAAGCCGTTTCGGCACGGGCATGTTAGAAGATCTGAAAGGCAGAGAAGGAGGAAGTAACGCTGGAAACGTAAGATCTATAATAGTGAAAGGAAAAGGGAGGAAAAAAGGACAGGCATGGCCATTAAGAT
The DNA here is from genome assembly GCA_033807755.1 of Ellobium chinense. NCBI lineage: Eukaryota > Metazoa > Mollusca > Gastropoda > Ellobiida > Ellobiidae > Ellobium > Ellobium chinense. Next base: position 243,704 of record JAWQUT010000182.1, on the reverse strand, counting down.
TAGCTTGAAAGGAGGAAACAACCAGCGCCGAAGGTAGGAGTGAGGGTCAGAGAGGAAGAGGAAAACGGAACAGTCAAAATTACGTGCAGGAAAAATTGCAGAAATCTGAACAGGCAGACGCCTCAAGGGAAGGAAAAAAAAGCAGAGGAAACGGAATAAAAACGATTGAGAAAAAAAAGGTACAGACAGACATTGAAAGAGAGGATTGCGAGAATAGTGAGAAAAGAAGGCGGAGAAATGGAAAAGTAAGGAAACAGAGGAAAGTGTGAAAGACAGGACAGTGAGAGAAGCAAATTCAATGGTAGAGCTTAAATTTTAATTACAAAGACCAGTCCTGCCACTGAAATCGTACATTAGATATTTATAATATGCACTTACCTTCTAGACTTTCGTCGCAGTTTTGTGCTTTTAAAGAGAAGTGGTCAAAATCTTGCAATGAGCAGTTTACAATATTCTGTCGGATTTAATAGGGCCTGTTATGGCAGAGGTAGGCAGCGTGCATTATGGCAGTTCCCAATATTACGATCGACTTCATATTACGAACTAGACGTGAAATTCATGTCTGGTTCCAATTCATAATATGGAATATGATTGCAACATCAGAAAGTATCATCTGCACATGCCTGCCTCTGCCATATCAGTCCGTAAGAGACCCGAATTTTAAAATAAAAGCTCTCTAATACGGAATTTGGGACCTGTTCGTGAAGTTTGCGGGTATTTCGAGCACATGAATCATAAGATCCCCCAATAGTATTATCATTTCTTCAAGTTTTGTCTTTCACCGGTGAAAATTTGATCAATGAAAGTGAAATGTTATCACCACTGTGTTTGAGCGAGTTACTCTGGCCGAGATCTTCCCGCCAGCTTGGTTGTTTCTGTCCTTACCTTGGCTCTTCGCTGAGGCTTCTCTGTTTGGCTGTGTTATCTGCATCATCCATCCAATACCATCAATCTTTATAGCTCTTCATTTCTATTTTTCGGTTTCTCAATTTCTCCGTAATTCTTCTCTTTCAATCGTCGACCTCCTTTACCTCCCTCGCCCGTACCCGAGCCCCCCTCATCCCCTCCAAAACCTCACCCCTCTGCCTGTTCCCCAAAGCCTGCTCCTTGTGTATTGATCAAGAAAATCATGAGGATTCGCGGATCCGCAAACATATTTGTGCAGGGCAGATAAATGGACGCCGGGTCCGTATTTAGAGACGATACAAATCATGTTAGATAAACGATCGGCGAGCGACTTTCCCGTGTACAGACGGTGTACGGTGACCGTAGGCTTAGTCATTTAGTACCCGGTGCTCAGGCAGTTTGGAGGTCGATAAAACCTATCCCGGTTGATTTATTTTTGTTTTGGTGTTCTCGCTCTTCGTAATTTGATGGCAAATATCGTGTGATTATCTTGCCTGGACAGCTCAATTTTTCATTCATTCATTCATTCATTCATTCATTCATTCATTCATTCATTCATTCATTCATTCTTTCATTCATTCATTCCGTCGTTAGTTTATTTTCCCATTCCCTCGTTCGGTTATTAGCCTCCGTCACTATAAAAGAATCAAGTGATCTGCATGAGCAAAGAAACTGCTTTTTATTCATTGGATTTATTTGGAGTAAAACTGATGCCGGGGACAAAGTGATAAAGAGAAATGCTACAGTTTTCCAGAAATTTGTTTTATGGTAGTTATTATAAACACTTTTCGTATTGTCACATATGTATATAATTATTGTCTATATACACAAAAAGATAAAACGTTACAGTTTCTTATGTTAACAACATAGTAAAGTAAAATCAGTTTAGTTTGTAGTTTTCCAAAACTGGGCGAATTCATTTTGAACAATTTTGAATTAAAAAAAAAATCATATGTAAATTAAAAAATTGCTCTTCACAAATACAGTAGAACCATACAGTCCAAGATTCCAAAGGACTACTCCAAAATTTCGAGTCTAGTAAATACTCGAGCTCGGGCGACATTCGAGATAATTACACTGAATTTGCGGGTTTTCAGGGTACATACTGTGTATGCTTTGCTTAAATCAAAATTCCGTTGTCAGATTCAAGCCCAAAGTTGTCCTGACTGGATGAGAGACTGATTGTAAGAAAAAAGACAGGCACTTCTGGAGACTTTAATACTTCTTTTCAACAACAAAACTATGGACACAGACTACTCAAGTTTGGAAAAAAACAAAACAACTCTCCTGTGTATATATTGTATCTTCAAAGGTAACAAACAAATAAGCAAACAAAATCATTGATGTTTTTCTACGAACACGAACAAATAGTAATAATTCTGTTTGGTGACAGTCCTTGGGGATCACTTCTCAAACCTATATTTAAGCTGCTGCGATTGAACCGCCTGTGGCACTTAAACTATAGACTAGTTTGAAAACCTGAAGGCGGGAGGACTTTCGACGTGACAGATTAAGGTCACGATTGTCCGCATGTCGTCACGCTCATTCCACATTCGCCTGGGTCATTTTCTGATGATTTGAGTTGTTTATACTTCTGTGATCTTCCATTAATCTTCTTTTACCTATTAAAACAAATGTAAAATTTGGACCAGTTATTACATCCCAATTTTACAAACTAAACCACACTTGCCTCGTCGTTAGCTTTTAGCAACAGGTTGAGAGCGCTAAGTTTTTCAAAACCTCGAAAACTGACTTAGGCAGATATGGAATGAGCATTATGATGTTTGGTTAATGTATGTTGTTCCCGCTTCGAGTGAAATGACACACATAAACGCACGACAGTCATCATAATACTTCTACATTCCCAATTCCCAACAGTGACCTGGTTTTTACGATTCATCTCTGTTTACTTTTGACATGGTGTTATTAAAAATTTTGCCAAAAGTTTTGGGTATGCTGTACTGATCTTATGAAAAAGGGACATGTATTTTAGATATAATAAATGTGATAAATAATTTTAAAATCTCACCAAGAATACAGATTTTGTAAATTTTGACGGTTTATGACAGAGGTGAGAAAAACGCATTAAGCGATGTGAAGTCTGTAAAAGCGGTCAGTGATGTGTGAGCGCTTTAGTGCCATGAGCAAACCTGCTTACCTTTTAACAATATCTAATATAGACCCCTTTTCTGCCCACCAATATTGTTTTTCAATGGTAAAAACCTTACGAATAGTTAAGACCCTCAGTTAAACCTGTTTAACGTCTGCTTAGTCGTGGCCAGATTTTTTTTTTCTGAAAAACAAAGACGAAGTTTACGCTGAGAAAATGGAATAACTCCTAGCCCTACTCACAGCTGGCTTTCTCCACGAAATTGTGTTCTTGATTATGTTTCTTCTGTCTTTTTTTCGATCATTTTAATGTGTTAGTTTTCTATGGAGTCAAAGTCCTTTTTAAAATAATAATTATGTATTATAAATTCTTAGGCAAAATTGAATAAATATCCTAAGTTTAAAAAGAAATTGAAACACCCTTTGCGCTGAACTTTGTTTGTATTTATATTTGTCTTAAACTGTTTATTTCACTGAACAGTAATTGATATAATTCAAATTCTAAAATTGTCAACAAAGAAAACATAAAACTGCACCACATACCAATTGCAAGGGTCAAAGCGGCCTGTCCTAACCACCCATGGTAGAGCACTGAACAGAGTGCATCCCCGGAGTCGAGTGATTCCCTATACGCTAAGACTGTAGACTAGTATGAAAATCTTCTTGCCTGATGTCAATCGGAATCCTTTGATGTATTCGATGATGTAAGTATTCTCCAATAAGAACAAGTGCGTTAACTTACAGGCATCAGAAATGACAGCGCATTATTAAAAACACATAGCGGTAACGCACACTCGGAGAACTTTAATAATGAAATAAGGGTCGTATGATTTTACTTCAAAAAATATATGGATACCCTGGTCTGGATCTGAATAACTCAACTGGTGTTCCATAGAAATTCTAAAAAGTGCAGAGTTGACTCGCGTGGGATGCTATATAGCCTGAAAGGGAGAAGATAATATTGTGGAAACTTTTGAAGGAAATAAAAATGCAAGTAATCCAGAGAGATAGGGAGAAAGCGAGTCAGGGTTCAGTGTTATCGATGCAGGAAAAATGGTGTGTCATATTATTCATCAATCGTTCTTTTTTTTTCCTGCTTCTTTGTCAGGGTGGAGAATTTTGCAGAGGGAGCAATCTTGTGACGGACTGTAGCCAGAAATTTTGTTTGGAGGCGGATTTGGGAAAAAGGGTTGTACGGAGCGGGAAGATGTTGGGTACAGTGTGTTCACAGTGCCAATTTCAATGGGGAAGAATTAGATTTTTTATGGAAAATATTTCTAAAATTTTCACATGAAATCTGCCGTTAAACCGAAAAGACAGGCCTTTAGTTCTTTCTGTGGCATTTTGATGTCGTTCTGTGACCCGTTAAGTGGCTGTTTGCCCGAAACCCTAAATAGGTGTTGAGTACTGAAGCAAACTTCATTACATTCATATTCATTTAATACATCCAGTGGAGTTATTTTCCAGTTTCGTATCATTGACTGTGACCACAAAAATCATAGACATTAGTACTGATAGTATTTGTCTCTTCTCTGACTCATACAGACGGATACAATTTGTAAGAGGAAAACCCCAAATCTATTTTTAAAAAAACAAACCGCAAGCTCAAATTTGTTACGTCAAGAACGCTGCTAAGAAGCCACAGAATACAGTAAAAAATTCACAAAAGATGTGATTATTTGTAAATGTGCCTTCTGTGTGTTTGGCGAGTGACTGGAACACGATTTAGAAATCGAAATTCAAAGAAACCAACAATAAGTTGAAATGATCTGACCCATTATGTGACCTTTGAAGCCATAGCTGCGTGATTCGACAGACAGCTTTCGCCAGCTGTCTTGCTGGCCAGCTCGAATAACCATGTTTCTTCACTGGCTGGCCAGACGCAGTGTGCATGGACGAGCACACAGATTAGTGTGTTCACCATATTACACTGTATAATGATGTTTCTGCTGAGATTGCCGTCTAATAGGTTTAACTTTTCTTTTAGTGCCTGTTGTTGCAAACCTCTCAGCCCATTCTTTGAACGGGTTAATGCATTAGTGATGACACCAGTATTATTATAAGCCTGTTCCCATCGCTTCCCAAAAACCAGCAGTCCAATCAACTCGAAGTTTGGCAACGAGGAGGCCACTTCTCTGCTGATCCGCGTGTGCCATGGGAATGCCACAATTAGTTTATCTGAAAATATTCTTTATAACATAAATCCTGCCCTGAGTTTTCTTGACACAGTTAAGTCTGGACTATGAAAAAAGTTCACTGAAAGCTCACTTTGCCACCCGTTACAAAACTGTTGTCAAAAACAAAAACTTTGTCATCCTGATTACACAACAAAGCCGTGTGATAAGTGTGAGAAAATTAATAACACACTCTAAGTTATCACTGGCTAAAAGAATTTACTTTTTATCTCCCAGTCTATCTTTTTTTGGACAGTTTTTCGCGCAGAAAACAATAATAATGTATTTTTTACATCTGTTTTTATCTTAAACTATTGTGATAGCTATACATGTATAGTCTATTTATTGAAGATGAGTGTTTCAGGTAAAGTAATTGGAGAGCGGTATTCCAAAACTCGATAAATGGTCTCCGGATTTTTAAAAAAAAAAATTAATAACAGAAGGCAATTGATCTTCACACATGTATTTTTATTTTTCATGAAAGACGTAAAACTTGAGGGAATGCAGATTTCAAGTTGAATTTGATTTTGAAAGAATTATCACAGAAATTTACCTCTGAATACACTACTAATTCTTTTTTCAATGGAAATGTCTGTAACTTTTACTCATTTATGTTCTGGCGCTTTTGAATGCAAAGTAGACTGTATGGTTCACTATGGCATTGTGTCTGCAGTGGAACTTCAATATCTGAAAGCAGAAAAAGGAATTTCTACCGTACCTTTAGGCGTGACAGCGAAGCCGAAATGTGTGTCACCCGGAAGAATCTTTGTCATAGAGGAAGAGCCCATGGCTGGTGTGTTGGAAATGAAGTAGAGTAGAGCACGGTGACAGCAGGGCCCTGGGATACGGGGACTAATGGGCTGTTTGACCTCATTCTAATAAGCCATATTACAGGCTGACGAGAGCTTTCGAGTAGGGAGTTAATTGAGCCACGTCCTCCAGCCTTGGGCATGGGACTTGCCAGCGAAGACATGCTGATTGCAGACAGTTCTTGACCGTGGGCGCAACATCGCTTGTCCTTGGAAGCATTGCTATTGGTATCCAAAGTTAAAAAAACAACAACCCAAACTCTGCCGTCAGAGATAGAGATGAAAGTGTGAGATGGAAACTGTGTCAGAAGGAAGATACACGATCTTTACTATAATAAAGATAGCACTTTTTCACTGTGGAGTTTTGGCTGGAGATAGTGGCGTATTGCTTGTTGTAGTGGTGACTACGCACGCCAGACTCCTTGAGTGGTCTGAGGGATACTTTGAACAGTCCTCCAGAGCTAGACTACCAAATCAAAAACGCCGCGGAATAAGTGGACATTTTTCTCTTTGGTCCATCCTTAATCTTATAGCTAGAAAACGTTTACGAGGATGTCATATTTGGCAGCGTAGAGGGGAATTGTGGACATTTTGTCATCGGGAAAGGGAAGACTTGCCTCCGGGCCGCTAAAACATTTCCTTTCTTACATTATTAATGCCCTGAGGCATCCGAAGTAAAGACTGCAAGGCTCCAAGCAGTTGTGATTTTATTAAATGGGACACTTTAACATACCCGTCTCCGTTTTTTCAAATTGCAGCCTCCTTGGCAACATTCGGACATTGCATAATTTTTTTGATCGCTCATAGTGCCGAGAACGTTGAAAGCACTGGCATGGCTATTCTTCACTTACAACTATTTGTATTTAAGAAAAAAAAATGGTTTAGTAATTAGATTCGATACTACATGTATTTTTTGCAATGAGATATTGGCAAAGTGCCAGTTGTTATGTCAGAGTTATCGAACTCTGTACTCCAATCGTAAGCCTAATGGGGATCGAAGAAACTCTGAATATGAATTGTCCGATGTGCAGTGACGATATTTCTGGCAGCAAGTAGAAAGCAGAGTCTGGATCTGGGCAGATAATCTAAAGTTGGTGCGATGTATGGTTGTTGTCTTTATGTAGTCTAGTTGATGCTGTGGGATGATATTGGAAGCCCTATTTCATCAAAAGCCCAGTATAAAATCCCGGAAGATGAAAGTCAGCTGCTGTGGAGACATTCCTGAAATGCGATGTATTAATTTCCTGTTGTCATTATTTCCACTAAGACAGTCTATGATTCCCGGAAACATGGCAAGGATTTAGAGAGGGAAAATACGCTGAGATTAGTACAGGGTGGTCACAGTCTTCTCTCCTTTTGACAGACCACTTTCCAATCTTTCGAGCATATTGAAATGTTTCTGTCTGTCTGTCTGTCTGTCTGTCTGTCTGTCTGTCTGTCTGTCTGTCTCGCACTGTTTGTATGTGGATAGTGTGGTTGGTGTGTGTGTGTGTGTGTGTGTGTGTGTGTGTGTGTGTGTGTGTGTGTGTGTGATATGTATCTGTGTGTGATGTGTATGTATGTTTGTATGTATGTGTGATGTGTGTGTGTGTGTGTGTGTGTGTGTGTGTGTGTGTGTGTGTGTGTGTGTGTGTGTTTGTGTGTGTGTGGCTACTGAAACTAATTAACACAACAACAAAGTCTATAACAAAATCTTCCAGCTTATTTACTCCTTCACTCCATTACTCAGCTGTGCATTCAACTCATTGTTTGCCACTTTTTTTTTTCCTGCCGTGCTGGATCTCCCATATACGAGAAGACAATTACATTGTATTGGGAACAAACCCCAGACAGTCGAGAAGTAAAAAAATATTAATTATCTCGCGAACGATGGTTTAAGAGACTACAGTTTTTTGTTGTTTTTTTTTTGCTCCAACATGGAAGATGGCTTGAACATGAAAAATGACCTGTCATGATATGGCGTGTATCTTTCGACCATTTTTTTAATTTTTCGCCCTTTTTTTTTTTCCAGGCGAGGAAAAATGGAATCAATCACTATGAGATTGCCAATTATGGCAATACATGTATTTTCCTTTCGAGATCATGTCTGGTGTGGCCTTCTAGAGCATCTAACTAGTGTTGCCATTGCTATAACCAGACAATGCCACCTTGGTCGAGAGATCTTAAATGTAACGTGACAATTATCATCATTGTTATTGTTTTTGTATGGAGAAAAGCATGTTTGGATTAATGCAAGTACATTTAAATCAGGTCATCATGGAAATGCAGTAAGAACGTTTTTATTCCTTTTTTTCTTCAATCTGTAAAATGGGTACCCAGCACTAGGCGGTGAAAGATACTATCAGACTGGTAACGAAGGCAGAAGGAGCCAAACTGCAAAAGCCCGTTTGAATAAGTGAATAAAAATTTTATCTGGCACCATGAAAATGAAAAGCCCGTTTGAATAAGTGAATAAAAATTGTATCTGGCACCATGAAAATGAAAAGCCCGTTTGAATAAGTGAATATTTTTTTTTCTGGCACTATGAAAATGATAGGGACTAATATTCGCTGAGCGCTGTCTTCACATTTGAATCAAGCTTTCTCGGCCTGATTAATATTTACCGAATATAACTGCTGATCTTTGAGAGAAGATATTACTAAAGGACTTTAAAGTATGTCACCACCTAAATGGTGGGGCATTGGAACGCTTATTCTTAAGTTGCAGGGTTACAGCAAGGTAACGAACAAAATGAACAAGGTTTCAAACAAACAAACAAACAAACAAAAAACACACGCATACACACACACACACACACACACACACACACACACACACACACACACACACCATACACAATGACAAATCCCGCCCTCCTTCCAAAGGAGAGTGCGTTTGGTGCGTATTGCCTATGTATGGGCGGTGAGGGGAGGATCTAATGACGTTCCAAGGACTACTCATACACAAGTCCGAGAAGAAAATGTCACCTGCCATACTAAGTCATCTTTGGTCTGAGTGTGAGAGGGACGACCTTAATGTGGAGGAGGCAGCTGACCCAGACACAAACTCTCAAAATAATGAATTCCCTTTGGACAGTCAGTATAGTCAACTGGTCATCTTTGATTTTTATTCCATCCTGGCCACTATTTCCGTCCATCTGGTTGTTTGTCTTCTCTTTTCTAGATCTCTGCTCATCCTTTTCTTTTTTAAACATTGTTTTTGTACGT
>JAWQUT010000182.1:207000-229500 GCA_033807755.1 Ellobium chinense | reverse complement strand
ACCCGTCATGGCCTTGGAAACTTCAAGGAGTCGGAAGACATTGTCACTTTTAACAATTATAGAGTTTAGGTCGGCAAACTTATCATTAGGCAAAATTATTAGCTAAGAATATTCAGCATCGTAGCAGACCTCTGGCCTCATGATAGCTCTGAATGGCTCTGGCCTGCCGATGGAGTTAGATGACTTGTTCTGTCTGACCATGTTGCGAACGTAAGTTATGTTCTCAGAGCAGGACAAGCGCAGGGCAAAACGATGAGCTACAGATTGATACGACATGTTGCTTCGTTCTGGTTCGTTATAATATTTAGTCACTTGTGTACTGGGATATTCCAACTACGTCACCCAGGGAGTCTCTAGTTTCCTCTCAAGTCCATGGTCGTGCTATTTGACGAGTTTTTATGGCTGAAGACAATAAAGATTTACCATTATGGCAATGGGTGGCTTAAGCGTTATCTCTCTCTTAGGAGAAAAATAACACTGAGAGAAGGGAAGAGACAGGCCATCACAGTTATTGTTTCACCAGCCTTCCGAGCGATTTAAAATAGGTTTACATTAGGTCATGTAATGTAGCTATTAATAACAAAATCCTTCCAAGTTTAAGATTATGTCGTTACGTCCATAAAACAGAATGCAAACGTCAAGACGAAAATTATGCTCTCAGACTAATAAGAACACATTGGTATTATTATTATTGTCACTGTTATCATCATTGTCATCATAACTGTTGTTAGTGTCTTTGCTTTTTTATCCATGTTACTGCGTTTGTTGCTACCATTGTTGTCGCTGGTGCTGTTGCTGCCGTCGTCTTTTTGTTTTTTGTGCTGTTACTGATGTTATGGGTCTGATTTTAACCCGGCAATGTCTCAACTGAGTTTTAATGGTGGTATCTGCGGAAGCGGTTTTTACGGGCCCTGGAGCGGGGAAATGTGTGGTTCATAACAATATTAAGACCAACTTTGAAATAAAAACAATAATGAATGCCTTTTGCACTGCTGAAAGAGAAGGAGGGGAAACAGAAAAACAAGAAGAGAGAGGAAGGAGAGAGAGAGACAGAGAGAGTGAGATAAATAGAGTGAGTGTGCGTGTGTGTGTGTGTGTGTGTGTGTGTGTGTGTGTGTGTGTGTGTGTGTGTTTGTGTGTGTGTGTGTACACACGAGAGAGAGAGAAAGAAAGAGAGATAGAGAGAGATAGAGAGAGAAGAAGATAGAATATCAATGATTTTTTTGCAAAATGTCTGTGCTCGAATTTTTATACATATATATATATATGTATATATCATATGATTTTTTTATACACTTTATATAATATACTAGTCATCGACAGCAAAAGAAAAAATAAGGAACTAAACCAGTGTGACTCTTATATACAGAAAGCAGGCCATCGACAACTGTGATATACCCAAGGAAACTCACAGACTACCCATAGTAGTCAAAAAAGTCGTTGTGGCGAAGGAAGATAACAGAATGAGCACTCTTCTATTTTGGTCTCCCTAGAAGACCAGGGTCACTCGATTTAACTTCACCAAATCCCTGGAGAGGATTGAGTAGTCTCTCTTTTCAGACGGGATCCCAGATCAAATATTCTTCTTTAGAACGTTGAAGTACAGTCACTGTAAATCCACGATGATTCTAAAACTTCCCACGCATGGATCAGGGGGGTATTAATAGACCCACCGTAGTCACTTTTAGACCGTGCAATCTTGTCAGGTTTTGACATCTCACTGCAGCATTTATTTTCTTTGACACACGCCTATCTTCATCTTTTACCGGTCTTATAAGACATCACTTTCTACTTAAAGGTGGGTTATGTTGGAGCCTGTCGTGGTGTCACAAATTTCATTAATTGCTTTACCACTGGCTTCACATTAGGTACTTCATTCACTGAAAAACATGACACATTTTGCTTTTCTAATCTATAAACAAGTTTCAAGTAACTACATTTTCATTTTCCCCAAATTACTATCCGAAAATCTCTCTTAAACCGGAAGTGAATTTCACTGGAATTAACAAATTAAGAACGGTCCAAAGACTAAGAAAGCCAAAAGGCAGGGCATAACGGTAAGTAATCATTTGAAACCAAGGATCTGTTCCAGTGATAATCTTTAATGCTAACAGACTCAAAATGCGTTCAAGTAATTCGTTTTTGCTTTGAAATACGTAAAGCCACGTGTCCTTCAGGCATAAATTAAACCATGAGTTTAAGAACATTATTTCTGTGGAACAATCAAACATAAATTGCTACCAGTGCCACTTATCGAGAAATTTTATTGAATGCTGTGATATTTGCTTTCATCACCTGATGGAAGATTCTTTACCTCAGAGTTTATACAAATTACAGAAGCTATATGTATTTATGAGTTACGGACAAGCGATCTGAATTACTTGTCTGTAGCGTAATTGTGTATTTTGGTAGCAAATCCCCAGAGTGCTGGGATATACAGTAACTGACCTCATATGTACCACCGCGCGATTTCCATCTAGCATCTTCTTATTTGACTGCGCCGAGCTGACCCGACCCAGGCCACAACGATAATGGGATAGTCCACAGATGAAAAGATAAATGACTGAATAATCCATCCTTGTTACCCATCTACTCTCAAGGGAAGGGACATTCTCTTTCATTACGTAAACAATTCACAGAGTCACATACACGGAAATAGCATCCAAATCCTTAATCCTGTTTTCTTGTTTTTCTTTCTTCCTCTTCTTTCGGTAGAGCCTATATTATTATTATTGTTGTTGTTGTTGTTGTTGTTGATGATGATGGATATACATATGAAATACTCCCTCTTGTTGAGTCGGTTTGGGACAGGACGGGAATTTTCACTGAGTTTCACCTGTCATACAATAAAGCTAAGGGCACCCGTCCAAGGAAACACCTATGAAATACAGAACAAGGCCATTCTGTAGACATCGTTGAAATCCTTGATGTTGCGATACTTTTGCGGCCTTAAGTCTGCTGTTAAGAGAGGTTCTTTTTTGTTTAAAAATCAATTACCTGGCCGCCAGTTGTTGTTTTTAATTCACTGAAACAAGAGTTGCTTCCCTTCATCAGAGATCGAAGGTGGCACCATGCCTTGATATCTGCCTGTCGTCTCTAGGCCCTGTTAATATTTAGGCATGGCAATCTTCTTCGAAGAATGGGAATTCTTGTTAGTTGGTGTAATTATGACAAAGGAGAATAAAAACGTGGTTAGGAGATACACTCTGAGATCAGTAATTTTGTCCCTCTGCTTGTCTTTCATTTACTCATTATCAGCTTCCCTTCTCTTTCTTTCTCTTTCCGAGCAAATTTGCCCTGGATAAGAAAAATGTGAAACTCATACTTTGATACGTTATCTATATAATGAACTCGTTTACTTCGATCTATGCATTGAAAGCTCACTTGCTCAGTGAGCAAGGCAATAGAAGATCCTCAGAGGAAGATATCATAGTCTAGCAAGTGTTTCGGCCCTGACTTCCTGACACTCACGTGGGTCACGACTCCTAAGTCTCCTTCTGCTGATTTTTAAAAAAAAAATTGCACGAGAGGGTTCTTAACCTGCAACCTCCCTTTCTTTAAATTCCATCAGTATATTCGCAGGCCACCGCGAAACATCTTTGATATATATCCGTCTTTAAATTTACTATGCATTACTCTACTGTTCGCTGCGGTTGGCCCATATCCATGCTGAGCTCTTTTTCGCAGTCTCTGCCAGCCTCTGCTTCAGGATACCTGATCGCGCCTGTCCTCGTATTCCGAGCAACTTGGAAAAGGCATAAGCTGAGATGCTCACCAGACTTCTTGCCGCTACTTCCACAGCTGTTACTCTAGCTCTTCGAGAACAAGACCACTGTATTTGGCAGTTTTGTATGAGTGCTGCTTATTCATCCTGGACTCAAAAGGTACGGTTCTTTCAACGCATTTCAATAAGCAGCATATGTCTTGAGGTTGAGGAATGTACGACAATATCGTGTTGCATATAAGATGCTTGGATTGCTTTAGGGTACTTCTGGCAGCCCAGCATATCTACTACCATTTGCCACTCGTCCGTTATATCCAATATTGTTGCCGGCTGAAGTCATGGATTTTGTAACGGACCTGCTGCCCTCCCTTGCCCTGCACAGAAGACGCACTCTNGGGGGGGGGGGGGGGGGGGGAGGCAATCTTGGCTATCTGCCTGGTCTTGTTAACTGCCTCAGCTAATATCCACATGACTCTATTATGGTGCGATATGCACCACTTTTATTGCTAGTGTGGGTTGGACAAATCGTATTAATGCATAATTATGATGATTCTTGAAGTATCATTGTAAGTCTGGATTTCCCAGCTTTAGACTCTTCAAGTACCTACTTCAACGAAAAAACTACTTTGCATTTTTTGTATTCTTGCTGTAAAATGCAATGTGTGTCAAACATGATGCCACTCTAATTCATTTCCTGGTGAATTTGATAATCTTCCTTTCGACTTCTTCTACAATATTAGAGCTTATTTCGCAGATAAGCGGTAGCCATGGTCGTTTTGGTACCAGCATGAATTGGAGGCACTAAATCTGGACTTGCCAAGAGGCCCAAACCGGTCAGGGCCCAGTATTCCATTTTCCTGCCATATCCTTGGTTTCCTGGGCAGCAAACTGTAGTAAGTTATCAAGTACTCGGTATCGATATCTGCCGACGACTGTTTGTGCGTTGAAACGCAGGCAGAAAGCGCTCGGTTCTTCAGCCAAGACTAGGCAGTATTCGGTATCGAAATCTGCAGACAAATGTGTCCGTTCAATCGATACCACACACTACTCGATATCGATATCTGCCAACAACTATAGGTCCATTCAATGGAGGCCAGACAGACCAGACCGATGCATCAGTACAGACTCATAACCGATTGATACCGTGAAATCTCGATCTGATCCCTCTCCTGCTGTGGCCCCGCTGTTCTGTTTTCGGCCCGTCAACAGCAGCGTTTGTCTAGCTGTTGTTGTGAGGAAGTCCCTGTTAGTTTGGGGTTGTTTTTTTTTTGTTTCGCTTCAGCAGTTTAGTTTTGGTCTGGTTCTGTCGGTATGTCTGTCTGTGCGTGTTATGTCACCAGGGTTGGCCTAGCTCACTAAAAAAGGTCAGTTCAGATCAAGTTCAGTTCATTAAGAGGTTAAAAAAAAACGCCTTAAAATCATGTTTAGCTGAGGTATGTAAAAAATGAATAGTTTTCAGATCAGACCAGTTCCCTTGGTTTTTGAAACTGGTGTTTATTTTTGGTTCTGAATTTATAGGTAGATGTGAACTGAAATAAAATTTAGGTAGAAAGTTAAAGTTCAGATCATACACCCAAAATGGTCACAGTTCAGATCCAGATCACTTCCTCCAGAATAGCTGTTAAGCTCTGATCAAGTTCAGATGAACTGAAGTAAGTTCACGAACGGCTTTCATATAATGTCAGTTCTGTCCAACGGTGTTACTTTGTGGACAATATCCATGGACTCTCCCACTAAGCGCTTGGTTGAGAGAAGCATGGCAGGCATAGTTGAAAAACAACATTGTTATCTTGAAACAGTCATACGTGTGCTCTCTCTTTCCTAACCCTGCTCCGAATCCTCCTCCAAACAACTCGTGGGAGGTCCTTAGATACTGGCACTTTGTGTCTGTGTATGTGTCTATGTCTACCTGGATAGATAGAATCACAGTTTTGATTTTCGATGCCTGTGTGTGTGTGTTTGTAGGCTAACATGATGTTGTAATCTATATAAGCCTTTGTATATATAAGTATCATTGTGTCTTCGTATATGTTTGTGTTTCTGTATGTCTTTGTATATCTGCATCTATGGCTCTGTGTCTCTGCGTCTTTGTCATGCGTCATGAGATGCTGACCAGTGTGTCTGTGTAGGCTAACATGATGTTAGTTTACAATCTATATAAGCCTGTGTCTGTATCTATACATGTATCAGTTTTTCTCTGTATGTCTTTGTGTCTCTACACGTCTTTGTATCTCTGCATCTTTGTCTCTGTGTGTCACTCTATCTCACAGTATCTCTGTCTCTTTGTCGGTCACCTTTCCGTTTTGTCGAAATGGTAGGTATGCTCCGTGACGAGGATGAGAAGACTCAGACACAGACAGACAGACAGACAGACAGAGAGGAGAGAAGGGAGGAAGTGGCTGAAAGAGTTGATGATAGCCCATCAGAATCTGCCCGTCTTCGCCTGTGTTTGGCTGTTTGATCCCACATGTATCAGTTATGCAAGTGCTTGAGAATGAGACAGACAGACAGACAGACAGACAGACAGACAGGAGAGAAAGGAGGAAGTGGATGAGGGAGCGAGATGATGATAGCTACTCAGAGCTCCATACCCAAGCAGCTCATGTCCTTTACGTGTAAAACGCCATTTAAACCCTCGTCAAAGCCTGCACGGCCAGCGCAATCTGGCAATCGGCTTTTCCCGCCGGAACAGGCCAGAAGTCAAAAGCGGAAGCCTTTGGAATTTCGACGGTTATTTTTGTTTTTCGCTTTTTAGTCTCTTCGGTTGGGCGAAAAACAAAAACAAAATCCTCAAGAACGTGCCCTTGAGACGTGGGGGAGAAGACGAGAGAAAGAGAGTGAGAGAGTGGGATAGGGTGGGGGGAACTTCCTATTCGTATCTGCAATCTGACTGATTTTTATTTTGTGTCTGGTGTTTTGGGTTTTTTTTGTCTTTTACCCTTATCTTTTAATTGTTATTTCTCTTTTTCCTTCTACTTTTTTCTGTACTATTACATTTTACAAACATTTTTCTTCATACATATCCACTGTACACTAAAGTGCATAATCGGATGCTCAAAGAAATGAAAAAAAGTAATCTAAAGTTCATTAACTTCAAGACTTTAAAAAGCCAAAAATACCTGGGATGCCACATACAGAACTGAAAATCTGTCATTCCATTTCATTTTCCTCTTTGCTGCTGTTGTTCGTATGTAAGCGTTACTGGTGTAAGCCTGTGGTATTTCTCTCCTTGTCAGACAAGACCCAAAACCTGCTTGCTACAGAGTCAGTCGTCCTGCAGGCACGGGCTGACGACAAGGTGTAGCCATGCTGAAAGTTTGGGGTGACCAGAAAGTTTGCAAATCAAAAAGAAAAGAGAAAGAAAGAAAGAAAGAAAGAAAGAAAGAAAGAAAGAAAGAAAGAAACAAACAAACAAACAAAGAAACAAACAAACAAAGAAAGAAAGAAAGTACAAGGATTCGAGTGCATCCATGGATGGGGGCAAAGACTTTAATATTCTCTCAGTTATCTTGATTCGTCCCTCCTCACTTTTATTATACTGCATGACTGTGCTGCTCTTATGTAGGGAGGGAAAGAAAGAAAGAAAGAAAGGAAGAAAGAAAGAAAGAAAGAAAGAAAGAAAGAAAGAAAGAAAGAAAGAAAGAGAAAATTTTCTTGATGAGCATTAATTCATCGTTCTGTAGCGTAGGCCATTAAGAAAACCCCAAACCTGTTTTCGTAAAGTGTTGAAATGCCAAATCCTTGAAAAGAAATTTAAATCATGACATCCCGTAGTTTACGAAATCTGTGAAACTTGGAAAAGGTAACATTCTGACACAGTGATAAAACATTTTATCACAGATTAACCAGTTTTCGTGACATGTTGAAATGTCTAATCCTTGAAAAAAAAATTCAAATCATGACAGAGTATCTAGCCGTACAAACACAGCATAAATCCGAAGTTTCTCCTAGACCAACATCTACGGATGTATGATTAAGAGTGCATGAGCACTTACTATTGCACATTAATTTTTTTTCACATCAGGACGTTCTTCTGTTTGCGGATGTGGCCGTCTGCGATTTGTCCTATTATTTTTGTCCGTTTGCTTGCCCGGACGTAATGTGTTTGAGCAATCTAAGCTATGGGCAACTGCTTTTTGGGTGTTAAAACCCATTTCCAAATTACCGGTCATTGAACGGGCCAATCTGACCTATCCAGGGGCGGTCCTGTTTTTAAGAAAAAAAGGGACGTGGCCGAGAACTTGTTTTTGTTTGTGTTTTGAAAGTTTGATTTGCCCATAAGGCTCGGGAGGCGGTTTTATGCATTAACGCTAAGGGGCTATCTTGAAGGGCATTAGATGTGTGGATGAATTCGAAGGGACCGATGAAGAAGAAAATGAAAGTAACATCTAGACTTCATCCATAGAATAAAGGAAATGGGAATGAGGGAGATGGGAGACGAGGGTAAAAAGAGCAAAACAGTCTACAACCGGTGTTACCTATCATTGGTTCATGCGGCGTCTCGTATGAAGCCGTCCTTGTACTCTCTGAGTAGTCCTTAGCAAAATTTTGGTTGGTGCCTGCCCTTCACAATGAGGAAGGATGCACACCTACTGGTGGTTTGTTAGAAATGTGTTGTCTTTATCAAAATCGGAATTAAAAACGCTCAGTAACCATCTACGGTTTCAAATTTGTTAGTGGAACGTCTTATCAACGGCCATGTGTCAGATGAGAATGCGGCGAGAATCAACGGTGGTATGTATACTATTGAAAGAGGAAAAGGTATAAGTATAGCAAACACCACTCATTTGTTAGTGCATTGTTTCCTGTCTCTTCCGCATTAGTCGCAGCCATCGTGGCTTGCCTAGGAACTGATACTTCCTTAGCTAAAGAAGGGGTGTGGCTTGCCACTTTGTCAAATTGCAGGAGCCAAACAAAAGCAACCCGGGTGAAAGTGGTAAGCACAAAGTACGTTATGGTGGATGGGCAGGTGAGCACAAGCCCTTCCAAGCACTCGTGGGCAATTTCTTTGCATTTTTTTTTCATTTTAAAAAATCTCCAAAACATGAAAAAAAAATACAGTAATACTTTATGAATTTTCCACCTTTCTTCTTAGTAACACATCGATACCGTTGTTTTTATTTCACACGTGCAAAGGTCTTCCTCAACTTTATAATCACGAAAAGTGATATGCCTTGGCTCAAACTTCTCTCTTAAAGATGCAGTGAGGCTTCTGTTTCGAAGGGATCAGGCGTGAATTTAGATTTCGGTCATACTTACATTATGGTAAAGAAGGGAAACTCTTCGAAAGAGTTTTCCATCCCAATTTACAACATGCTTTGAATAGGATTTCCTTGAGCATGTACATTACAGTTCAGGACACGCCTCGTATGAGTTTTCCATCTTCTTTTAAATTTACAAGACAGTTACGGACACGCCTTGAACGAAACCCATGGGCAGTCTGTGGTCAGCCATCTTTTTGGATGACGTTTCGATCTCTATGAGCATTCGCAGCATAGGTCTTGAAAAAAATTCGTTAGGCCGCAGAAACCACAGGCGGGGCAGTTAAGAGAATATCTGGAAACAAAAAGACAAGCTTGATTGGCCTTGCAACGGCAGATGATATTCTTCTCCTGTGTGTGTGTGTGTGTGTGTGTGTGTGTGTGTGTGTGTGTGTGTGTGTGTGTGTGTGTGTGTGGGTGNGTGTGTGTGGGTGGATGTGGGTGTTGTGTGTGTGTGTGTGTGTGTGTGTGTGTGTCTAAGTGTGTGTGTGGAGGGGGGGGAAGAGAGAGAGAGAGAAAGAGAGAGAGACAGACAGACAGACAGATAGACAGACAGACAGACAGAGAGAGATCTATGAAAAATGAGGGCCTAGTGGCACGGATCACCTTTCATCTTTCAAGACGCACTGTGCTTCACAATATTGTGGCGCTTAATGCAACACAAAAGGGTAAAGAAGTCGGAAGACAAGGGAAGCTAGTCAAGTACAATCCAGCAAGCCATATCAAAACTCACAAAGACCAGTACAAGAGGGCTGTAAAACCTGCAAGACACTCAGCCTAGGAACGAGTGGGTCAAAAGCCTTACAGAACAGAAAAACAAAACACACCTCAGTTTGTTTTGTTTATTCTGAAGTGAAATGGATTTTGCAAAATGAATGTGCAAATGCCAGACTATGGCGTAAAA
This sequence comes from Ellobium chinense, assembly GCA_033807755.1. NCBI lineage: Eukaryota > Metazoa > Mollusca > Gastropoda > Ellobiida > Ellobiidae > Ellobium > Ellobium chinense. The sequence goes on along the minus strand of JAWQUT010000182.1, from coordinate 219,611 downwards.
AACAAAAATTCCGGTATTTTGACAATTAATGTTCTGAACTACCGCATTCGGCATGGCTTGACGTGAAAAACAAAACAAAACAAACAGTATTAGTTTTGTTGCCCAAGTCTAAGAGACAAGTGTTATTACATTGGGGAGACAGTCTATTGCGCATCTTCATCTTCCAACAATTCTTTGTCTGCTAAGATCCAAATGGCTAACCACTCGCTGATAGTGGCTCAGATAAGCGGCGCTTCCCAAAGGAATCTCAGGTCCTTCTGGAACCGATGTTCTCACTCTCTCTCTCTCTGTTTCTCGCTCTCTCTCTCACACACACACACACACACACACACACACNATATCTGTAAGGACTTGCGCAATTTGTTTTAGTTTAGCGAAAGAAAAAAAAAGGACTTAAGCCTGTCCTTCTTCCCTCTTCCTTCTCATCATTCATCTTCTCTCCGCTAAAGATCCTCAGGCCAAGCGCTTTATTCAATGGCTCAATTCTATCTCCAATTATGGTCGATATCGATAGTAAGTAATCGCGATTCTGGCCCTCAGCGCCAGTACTAACTTCCGAAAACGGACTAAGATAATGTGTATCGAATATACCCTCTTAATTCAATTTCGTGTTTAATTTTGTTTACATATTCGCTAAATTTTCCAAAGGCTTTGATACCCAAATGTCTTACGCCAGTACTTACTTCTGATATCTGGGCAAGATTATATTGGCGATTCAGTTTCGTTTTTAATTTTGTTTATATATTATTATGTCTTTCAGGCGCTAATTTTTTTCAAAGGCCTTGAGTCCCAGAAGAAGATCTCACAAATAACCAGATAATTTTCTTGGAAAACATGTTCTGTCTCCAAATGTTGGAATATGTTTTGCAGTGCCATACAATGTGATTAGACATCTCATTCACGATCATACATAGGCTACATACAACAGTGCACGTACCATAGTATTTGATACTACAACTAATATTATGCTTGGGAATAAACAATTTAATAAACAGTTTTCAATACTATGCATGTATTATGAAATAAATAGAAAAGAGAAAAGAGAGAGAAAAAGACAGTGTGTGCAAGTCCAGGTATGCATGGGAGTATCTGTACGCATGAGTAGTTTGCTTCATGTATTTCTGTAAAACATATCCATTGTAATCACTGTAACAAAGACACATTTCCCTTGTGGATGAATAATCTTATCTTATCTTATATCATCTTATCTTATCTTATCTTATATCATCTTATCTTATCTTATCTTATCTTAAGCGAGAAGATCTTAAAAAATATACGGATGACTTATTTGTAAACGTGTTCTCTCTCCTCCAAGTGCAGAGCTCCATGCCCCGACAGCATAAAAATATTAATCTTTTGTTACAGAAACCGTTGGGCACTGTGGGATACGGGGCTTTGTCCAAAACGTCACCCAAGGGAGATTGCGAAGATATCGTGCAGCTGTTCTCCGCTACCTTTTTTTTGTTGTTTTCATTTTGTGCACAGAGAGACAATTGTCTGGGATTTTTTTTTTCTTTCTTGTAATATTTTCACATTTCTCACTTCTCATATATTATGATGCAGCCGATAATGATTTGCATGCTGTAATGGGTGGCGTAAATGTACACATCTCTTATACTAATCGGTCATCTGTCTGCGACCAGACAATTATAAGGGTATTTCTGGCTTTGCTCTGCTCACATATATAATATAATAATCATACTGGTATGTGTGTCTCGCAACTCTTCATATAGGCAGCTGAGGCGTCATTTTATATAAGGAAAGAGAGGGTGAAAAGAGAGAGAGAGAGAGAGAGGGAAAGAGAGAGAGAGAGTGAGACAGAAAGAAACAGAGAGAGAGAGGCAGACTGACAGACAGACAGACAGACGGGCAGGCAGGCAGGCAGGCAGGCAGGCAGGCAGGCAGGCAGGCAGGCGGATAGATCAGCTGGACTGAAAGATAGGGCATAATAACGCAGTGCTTTCAGTTGACAAAAACACAAAATTCAAATTTTTTTCCTCGCTGATTTCTCGTGGCAATATATGGCTTATGGTAAACTCAGTTCCCTTTTTCCATCCCCTCTCTCTCCTGTCTCTCTTTCCTCTCCTGTCTCTCTTATTTGCCATACAAACATAGTGTTCTAGCAAGTGCCGCACTTTTTGTATGAGCATTTTACAGACCGTTTTAAATTAGTCAACTCCGATTAAAACTACAAAGTCTTGTGTACTGCGTCATCAAATTTTGCGTCCGAGAGTAAAAGACGCATCAACAAATAGGGACCAATGTTACAGACTTAATCAGCCAGTCATATTTCTCTGACAGTGAAAAAACAATGGAAAACCCAAGTAATGGTAGCTGGAGTTGTGGCTTGCCTTGCCTGGATTACCGAGCATGCGCAGTAACTGATAGTGCTCCATGGAGCAGCATGGACCCCACAATCCCGAACAAGATCAATGGCCCACTATGTTTCATCTTTCCTTTGTTACACATGTGTCTGTAATAGTTATTTTCACTGTCATTGTGTCTTCAAACGTATATTCGATTTCTAGGAATTTTGTTTTGGTTGGAATTGTGGCCGGGAGGGGGGAGAAGTGGAAACGGAAGGAGGTTAGAAGAATAATTTTAAACCGGATACTTGATGTGTGTGTGTTTTGCGGGGATTACGTTCTCTCTGAAGAGACATGTTGTTGTAGTTGTTGTTGTTGTTGCTGTTGTTGTTGTTGTTGTTGTTGTTGTTGTTGTTGTTGTTGTTGTTTGTTTGTTTGTTTATTTGTTTCTGTTCTTAAATTTTAGGGCATTTGACGTCAATGAGTCTGTTTGTATAAAATAACCATAGGCCCATAGATTTACTATGCGGCAATAAAAATGGAAATTATTGGAAATACGATTTTTACTGACCCCGCAAGCAAAATGGCTTACAACACCATAGTTACAATGCTATACGATCTCTTTCATACCACAAACGCGTAGAACAGTACGCATTATACATGCACATGTATATACATAATGCTGTACAAATGAAACATATAACAAAGTGACTGTTGTATGTGTAACTAAATCAGCATAATTATATCTGGGTAATTTAAAGCCCTTGTTGAATAGATCTAGCACTTGTCAACGATACGAGGGCACAGAGATGGATAGTTTTAGCTAAAATTGAGATGGGATTTGGCTTGCAACGTAACAATGGGTTAAAAATAGAGTTGGATTTTTCGGATTGGGAAAGCAACGCAGATAAATAAGGAAAGAGGGAAACAGACATATCGTTCGAACTGAGGCAGATCGTCGTATTTCATGAAATTGAAATTTGGCGAATCTGCAAACGACATCTTTATTGGCACAAAGAAATTGAACTTTTTCATAAATGTGTTAGATTTTTTAGGCGCGGAAGTGAACCCCTGGGCTGCATTATTTTCTTTGATTCGGCGGGTGAGCGATATCGACGATTCTTTTATTCTATGGAAGCCCCTTGCAGATTCTAAGCAACGGGTGTATCAGTCTCTTGGCAAGCCAAATATCTGCTACTGGTGCGGAAGAGCTAGAAAAGAGTGCGCTGACTTGCAAGTGGTCTTGTCTCTTACTTTAGTATATACACTACCCTTCACACATTCTCCTGAGACATAAATTTGTTGATAAAAAGTTTCACTGACGAATTTGAACCTGAAATGTGGCCGCCATTTTGCCTAGCTTCTATTTCTGGTGTATCGCAAGAGATTCTAAATTTCCTACTAGGTCTAGAAGCTCCGCTCACCTCCTGACACGCCTAACGCACAGGAGCAAAAACAAAATATCCCAGTATTGTGGCTGTATGCATAACCCTTGCGTTACTTAAAGCAATGCGCTAACTACAGTGAACACTACTAATGTTTTGGGAGTTTCCCGTGGTTACCGCAATGCGTTAACTAACGTGAGGTTTGGGCATACTGCTACAGAGCCGCCTTAAAACTATGAACAGAGCGATACAATAAATACCCAGATTTAACCATGACCTGATTTTTGAAATACGACTTTTTACGTCAACAAGACCGATATATTCCCACCGCTTAGCCAGCTGAGCGTCGGCTGTGTGTGATTGTGAGCAGTTTAGGATGTCGCCTCATGTTTGTTAATTTTTGGGGCGAGCTCACAGAGGGGAGCGGTCAAAAGTAAACAGGAGCAACAAAAATTAGGGTCATTTTGTGGGGCGCCGGGGGGGGGNNNGGGGGGGGGGGGGGTGTGAGAGCTATGGGCAGTGCAAAATGGATGTTGTTTTCGAGAGGTAGATAGGACGCGCTTCATAAATTGGGGATGGCCCAGGCCAGGCAGTTTAAGAACAAAAACAAAAATGGAGTTCTGTCCCTCTGTGGAAGTTCCGGAGTGGCGGAGGGGTGGAGGGATTGAGGGAGGAGGGTAGAAAGGGGTACATTGTGAGGATTGGGAGGATGTGAGAAAGGCTTGTGCATGCATCAGGCGTGGAGGTTCATGGCGGAGCAATTCAAAAACGCATCACGCAGTTTGCCGCCGGATTTTCTTATCTATCTATTTCTTATGATCTCTTTTTGACATTCTAGCCAAACATCAACAGAAGACTGGGACGACGAGGAGAGACAGAGCAATGGTGAGACAGGGGTAAGCGAGTCAGAGGATGAGAAAGAGTGAACAAGTGGATGGAAATGTAGAGGAGAAAGGGGAGGAAGAGAATGACAGGGTATGAGAGAAAGAAGTGAAGCGGTCAAACATAAATATGAGAGGCAGTTAGAGAGAGGGTTGACATTAACAAAGTGAACAGAGAAGAAAGAAAGAAAGAAAGAAAGAAAGAAAGAAAGAAAGAAAGAAAGAAAGAAAGAAGAAGAAGAAGACACAGCGAGACAAAATAAAAATGGTGAGAAAGTAAAAAAGAATCCGAGAAGGCAAGGACTGAAATGAAGATGATAAGGATCTAGAGTGACAAGAAGAAGACAATAGGAAAGTAGACAGGAAAGAGAGAATGACATCACAATGATGACTGTGTGATTCTTGACATACATCTGGCGCCAGAAGTCCTGACGTAAACGTGGAGAGCGCACGTAACTGGACAGGGCAATTTTGGCGTCATCATGTCGTCCAAAGGATGACTTTAACATGCTCCAGGTCCTTCCCAAAAAGAAAATATCAGTTTTTTTAATAAGAGAGCAAAGACATCAAGAAAATTAATGTCGACATCAGTAGTGTATGTGACTTTTTGTGTTTTTTTTTTAATCTGACAATTTGTCCATCCTCTGACTTTTTGCGGGACATAAAACAACAATAGGAAGACAACGAGGAGCCATGATCTAGGTGTGATCCATCCTTTAAAGATGGCCCCAGAGTCAAGGTCGAAATATTTGTTTGATGGGAGTACTATCGTCTAAACATTTCTCCTACACTGTTCTAGTACGTGTTAGCATTTAAATCTCACCTCGCACAGTCCCTTGACGATCGGGCGATAAAACTTCACCCTGCATGATATCATCAGGGATCGGAGTGCAGAGTTCGAGATTTTACCTCATCCGTTGAAAAAGTGAAACATGTGAAGCTGTACCAACTTGCCCAGATATTTATTACTGGAATCTTGAACATTCGGTAAGCAGACTTTACGCCAGACCTCCTTTATTGACTTTCATGCAGGTTGGCCTTTGACTGTATCTTACTTCGGGCGGTTCGGAGTTTATCGCGTTCAAAATTAGCGTGTCACGCCCCCAGTCCAGTCTGACAGTATAGTCCACCTTCCAGCAAATGAGAGTAAAATGAATAGATCTGTTTAGATTAAGCAGGTTTTTAAGATATTCCTTTCATAACATTAGTCGTCGAAGGATGAATTACAGGATTCAGAAACTCAGCGGTGCCCTGTAGATGGTGAAGATATCATCAGCTGTTAGCGACGAAGGGATGGTACTAGATCTACGCATATATGAGAGTTTGCGTACTGACGACGTAAGAATTACATTGACTCTGCATGTAAACGTTACCAAAGTGCATTTAGTACCAATGCAGTAAAGGTGGTAACAAAGCTCCCGTCGTTAATGCGCTAGCTCTGCAGTATTTATGAAATGGAAACGTTTAACATCATGACGCCAAAAACGAAGGCAAATGACTTCAAGAATGCTTTCAACGCGATTTTAACCAGGTCCTCTTCCACTCGCAGTGTCACAGTGATAAATTAGCTTACGAAGTCCTCAAAGCCTAAGACAAACTCCAGAATTATTACTAAAATGATGACTCCTCTCAGCTTTTTCCCGTTATACAATGATGTACAAAATAATTGTTACGATATTAGCCTTTATTCAGCATGAAATGCCTTGGATGTTGGGGAAACATAATTTGATTTAGCACTGTTGCTCAGCATTTTCTTTCATCTGAATAAAATTTGAAGACATGTGCAAATTGTCAACTTCATAATTATGTCAAGGGTTATTCTAGTACAGGCTTTTAAACCTAACCTCTCCCAGCCCCTTGGCGACCGGTGGCGATGAAAAATAATTACACATGGAAGCCGTCTGTGTGATGTCATATTCTGTTAGTAAGTGCCTGTACCTGAGTACAAAATTTGACAACCCAGAAACCAAGATATTGACCTACACTGTTCCGATCCTTCTTCTTCTTCTTCTTCTTCTTCTTCTTCTTCTTCTTCTTCTTCTTCTTCTGCAGGTACAAGTACAATGCCGACCGGCGTAGATGATCATGGGCCTCTGATTTTATGTGGCCGCCGTCCACCTCAGAATTTCTCCAGTGCACTGTTCCCCAGTCCATCTTGTTAGTTCGTTTAAGTTTCCTTCTTTGCCCATCTCTTCTTGGTGACTATTTTTAAATTTCTGGTTGTCATCAAGTGGTGCTCTAGCTATATTATCTTCTCATTACAGATCCTATCACCAGGCCTCTGTCTGTCACCTGTCCCATTGTCTGGTAGACCGTGGGGCGCCACAGATGGCTGACAACCAGCGTCACACTCTTATTATTCTCTTCTCACACACATACATAATCGCACAAAAGACCTCCATTCCTTCTGTATCGACACACAGCACGTCTGTTTCCTTGTGGGATTTGGGTTGATCGGTTTTTGTATTGCTCATATGTTTATTGTACGAAACATGAGCTTAATAAAGTCTTGTTATTGTTATTGTTATTGTTATTGGTAAACAATGTTTTATCGTCGCGCTCATTCCACGTTCGCCTAAATCATATTTTGATTAGTTGAGGTATTTATTATTACTATGATTTTCCGGTAATCGTCTTTTTCCTATTAAAACAAATATCGAATTTTGACCCGTTAGTATATCCCAGTATAAGCTAAACCACATCTACCTCATTGTTTTTACTTTGAGCAAAATGTTGAGAGCCCTAAATTTCTCAAAACTTTTAAGAAATGACATAGGTGAATATGAAAAAAAAAAGCGTCAATTAGCTATGTGCCTTTCTTCTTTTAATGTGCCCTTTCAAATCTCTGAATCATTTCATTCACCCATAATCCTCTCTTACCAGACTGCACGGTATGCGCGCTTATTGCGCAACAGTTCCAAATGCCGTCACTAATTTCAGAAAACCGTTGCTCTGTTTATAATTGCATAACAGGGTTAAAATTTTATCATGATTAAGCTTCATTTCATAAAATTTGCTATTGCAAAGTTTGAAAAAATGTGTATTGATTATTGTCAACGTCATTGGCGAAATGGAAGGTTCACTCGTTTTGTGTTACTCTGTTGTACATGTCCAACATCACCAAAGAAACCAGGCATAGCTTGTTCGAAGATGGTCTGAGCATTTATGGATTTGTCCATTGTGCCATGAGGTCGGCCCTCTGGACAAGTAAGGACAAGTAAGTAAAAATGAGGGTCAACCCACAGTCTGTCGTGGAACCCGGTTTAACCTCACTCCCCCCCACACTCACTTTCCATCTCCCCCTCGGGGCCTGTCCTGTCCAGTCGTGTAACACCCACGCAAGCCATTTCCAGCACGCACCGAAAGTTTTTGGGGGCACATGAAGTGCATCTTGACATAAAGAATACGAGTTTCTTTGACTTACAAGGGTTTTGCAGAAGTGTGAAAGCGAAGAAGGCCACCTCTCTCATAGAAGAAATAGATCTTTTGACGAGAGGAAAGGGGAAGGGGGAAAATGAACAGCATTCTGTGATGAGAACAAGGGGGGATGTGGCTGTGCACTGCTCTCTTGCCGATAAGACAATATTGAACTAAGGCGTCAATGTTTGCCCTCGTTGTTGAATTTTCATGATTTTACGATATTGGCAATTTCTCCCACAGATTTTCTCACAAGATCTGAGTAATCTTGACGCTTCTTTGTACTACTGAGGCCTTTTCTTTCTTTTCCCTTTCTTTTCCTTGTCATTCATCTTTCTGCCTTCGTATTTTTTTTCTTCATTGCTTAATTCATTGTATTTTTCTTACTATTGTTTTTGTTATCTATTTTAGTAGTGCTTCCTTTTTGTCTTTCATTCATCTTTCTCTTCCTCTTTTTTTCCTTCTCGGTCTTCCTTCACTCCGCTTCCTTCTTTCTCCTCCTCTCTCTCTCCTCATCTTGTCTTCACCGATCTTTCCATTCGTCTTCGTCTTTTTTCTCTCTTCAGCTCCTTTCTTTTTCTTCTTCTTCTCCTCTCCCTCCTTATCTTCCATTTCCCCTTCTACTTTTTTTTATCCTCAGGTCTGACTCGTTAGCTTCTTCTCTTTATTCTGTCTCATTTCTTCTCATTATGTTTTCTTATTTCTCAGTGTGCATCCAAACTCTCTGTTTTTGCACTGTTGCATTCCCTGAATTTTGCATTATAATAGCTGCAGCAATTAGACTAGGAAACTGCCGCCTTTTTCATACTCTTCCATAATTGGACTAACATGAAATGTTCTTCTTTCTCTCTTTCTTTTCATTCCATTTTGAACTTCGCCATTCGTTTCCTGAACAGACTTTGCTAGAGTACGGTGGAAAACTTATGTTTACCCAGTGTAGGGAATTTCGACTTTTTAAAAGAAAACAAAATACCATGTCCTTCAAAATCACGCAGTTCATTTATAATTGAAGGAGTGAAGACCATGCCGTTTTTTGTTATTTTTCTCTTTGTCGAAAAGATACGCACTGGCCACAGAGATACAATGTCACCGCCGCCATGGGTTTCCCATGGTGCAAACTGGATTTTCCCGGTAACCTAGTTTCTACTTTTACTGTAATGTCATGATTCTCATTCTTTCTTTTTCTTTCTCTCCGTCAGTGGCTGTCGCAGTCTGCACTGTTTCCTGTCCTGGAGCGTCTTGGTCTTTCTTATCTCCTTAAGCAGACCAGCCGTTTATCACCATTGCGGTTACCGCAAAGTAGGGTCGGGATCTAGACGGTAATTTTAAATATCGACTAATATGAGTACTCACGATGTGAGTATCGTCTTAAGGTGATATGGATACTGTGACGTCACAATGAGACGGCGTAGTGGTTCAAGCTGTTAAGGTCAAAAGACAAAATAAGGCTTCACTTGGGATTCAAATCAAAGATTTTCACTCCATATATGACAAAAGCTCTATGGGTCCAACATAAACAAAGATCCATACTGTTAGATGTTATAGAATAGAATAGAATAGAATAGAATAGAATAGAATAGAATAGAATAGAATAGCTTTATTGGTCCTTTACAGTTAATCTATTCATGGTTATGCTGCATAAATCTTCAAGAATCCTTTGGGTATCAAAGACATGGTAATTTTTACGTGAAACCTCTATAGGAAACAAAACACAAAATTAAATCCATTAGAATGGCGCAATCGAGAGTATCCATAAACTCAAATTTTGGAAATGAGTACTCAGTACCCATTACTGATATCGACTAAGGGGGTTAAACCGTTCAGTCCCTGCAGTACGTTGAATGTCACGGTGGTTGCTATGGCTCTGGCTGGAACAGATCTCTTAATTACGGAAAAACCATCTTGGTGACCTTTTTGGTGTGTGTGTGTGTGTGTGTGTGTGTGTGTGTGTGTGTGTGTGTGTGTGTGTGTGTGTGTGTGTGTGTGTAGGGAAGCGACGGTTTGGTTTTTTTTTTGGTTTTCTTGACATTGTCACTCCGTGTCGTTAGATAGCGGGAAAGCGAGGGGAGTACCGACCGTTGCGGTTTTCTCCCCAACTGTTTGGTAACAGTCCTCAAAATGTGGCAAGACAAGTAGGCCTATAAGTAATAGTAGAGGAGAACGAGAGGAGAGGGCTTTAAAGTCGGCAGGGCCCGATGCCAGAGAAAGATGTGGGGAAGTGAAACAGATCCAGTATGTCGTGCAGTTCGGTGGAAAAAAATATATTTTTTGAAAAATCCCAATCGTCGTTCATAATTTCTCTTTCTTTATCTGACCTCAGCTCTTCCTTTTCATGCTATCACTTTGTGCATTCCATATTCTTCTACTCTTTCTTTTTTGTTCTTCCAGCTTTTATTCTTCCATCTTTTACTTTGGTTTTCTACCTTTTCTCCTCAGTCTTCCAGCCATATTTCTTAAGTATACACTCATCTCGCCTCTTCAAGATTCCATATTTTTGTCGTCAGTTTCCACGCCTCCACTTCATTCTTCCGCATTCCATATTCTGTCTTTCACTCCCGAATCATCCAGCCTCCTCGTAATTCTACTCTTTCTCCTCTTATTTCCAAAATTCTCCTCAATGCTCGACTCTCTTCCACCACCGATGACCCACTCTTTTTCTTCCCAGTCTTCCACAACAACTTTCCTTGTTCCACCTCTCCTTACAACTCCTTACCCCTTTCCATCGTCATCCTGTTTCCGCCCAAAATCCTCCACAATCACGGGCATCAATCACCACCCAAATCCCCCACCAGAAAGAAGGAAAGGAACAAAAATACATAAAAACCCTGGAAATTGCCCTTAAACGATCCGCATGTTGCGCCACAAATAAGCAAGAAGCCAGGCCTAAGCAATAACTTCTGGATCGGCTTGAAAACACTGGCGAAGAGAAATAGATACAGTGCTGCCAGTGGACCCGCTCCGAGCCAGAATGCATCGAAATGTTTATGTAAGGAGTAGACCAAACAAAAGCAAATCAAAATAATATTCATCGTAACCTTTAATGATAATGGTGACAGGTTCGTGTGAGCTTCCCTTAATAGAGGGACAGGGATAGATATTTGCTTGACAGCCTAAAATTCCACATTATTTTTTCAGTCTGGGAAAACGCCACTGGAATGTCGCGATTTTCACCTTGCGCACGCCACCATCATTTGTGCGGTTTGACGTCATAAAGCAAGAAGAGCTAACAGACGATTGGTGCGGGCACTTGCGCAAACCATCTGAACTAATCGTCTGCCGGCCGATCTTGCATTTTTGATGTCACACAGTACGAGCAATGGCGGCACGCGCAGGGTGAAAATCCCGACATTCCAGCGGTATTTCCTTTAAAAAACACTGCCGGGAAAAAAGGAAAAATATAGGTCTGTGCGGTTTGAATTTTATGCAAACATAATGTGGACTTGGGCTCTGAAGCAAATAAGAACCCCTGTCCCTTTAAGCTGAGGACTTTCTGCGAACCTGTCGTAAAATCAACCAGGTCATCGAACATTTCACTGAAGACATGACGTCATGAGGAATTTTTCACCGTATGCCCATCGCTGTCTAACTTTGAGCGCTGACGATAACAACGGGAAACATAATTATGATGTAGTTTCTTCTAGCGCTCAAAATTAGACAGCATTGTGCATGCGACCCGAGGTTACCAGCATGCGCAAGCATCAAAATTTGTTTTGCAGCCAGTCAAAATTAGACTTATGTCGCTACACACAGAACTGAGTAATCAGACTTTAAAGGTGACTGAGGTCAGCTGGTATCAAAATTTTGCTTGGTTTGGATGTCGAAAGTAAAATGAAATCGTTTCTGGACACAAAAATAATTATTTGATTGACGAATTGATAGTTTTTTAATCGCCATTTTCTATCATTTTTTTTTGTTATCGTCTGGGGGTGACTTTCTTCCAACTTCAAAGGACAATATCTCGGGCCTGAATCCAATGAAAATACACAAATCCTGATTGTATATCATATTAATAACTTAGTGTCATTTAGAATTTTAAAAAAGTCGAGTCGAGGCTTATTTTGCCTGCCTACAAGAATTTAATTTCAAGGCTGCACGACCCCTCTCGCCAGGTTATGAGTGCAAGCTAACTTCTTCATGATGTCATCAATTCGTATTTGCAAAATCATTAGGCATGAGAATTTTATTTAAGAGACATATACTTTTGTAGATATGCATCCTTTGCTTAAGTTCTTGCATAATAACGGTTGATTTAGAATCATCATCTAATATGTGTAAATCTATAATAGAAGTCCGTTGATTGGAACAATCATTAGACTAGGAGAGCACACAAATGATCTTGACATTATTTCTGATTGGATAGTACCTTTCCAGTAGTAAGACAAGAAATATCAGTTTGGGTTTCTATTCCTTGACCGGAGGTCATTGAGAGCAGGCACATACTTCGACCATAACAAGAATATTAGAACAGTTTCTAAAACTATAATACTGGATAATATTGTTAAAAAAATAGAAGACCGTATATCCAGGTCAGAATAGAAGGAAATAAGATCTTTTACAATAAATTTCAGTATTTTCAAACGACAAGTTGTGATGAAATTCATTGTCTTATATTTAGGATGCCC
>JAWQUT010000182.1:162158-206514 GCA_033807755.1 Ellobium chinense | reverse complement strand
GGGGAGGGGCTGGGAGGATGGGGAGGGAAAGGAGAAAGGTCAGAGAGGTTACTTGGCAGAAATTTTACTTAATGTTAAAACGGCTGCACGCTCAGCGGAGAACCGCTTTCATTTTGCCATCTTAAGATCATTTCTTCATTTACCAACATCTGCTGGTAATGGTGATTGTTTTCATCGTCGGTGACGATAATTAGAAAGGTATTCCTGCTGTTTAAAAGACGAAAATGGCCATCTCTTGCCATGGCCAACGCCTATTCTGTAGCTATCGTTGTCGCCATCATGTAGATATTGAGTAAGGTCCATGTAAATGTATTTCCGCAAATATATAAAATGTTGATTTTTAGCATGTGACCTGGTATACTGGCATGTAAACAAAACCGTCTTTTATCGGTCACCCATACATAGGCGTTATAAAAAGTAGGCAATAATGAGATGTTATTATGCTCATATTCTAAATAAGTATCATCTCACTTCATCATTATTGATCTACACTGCAATTCATCATGTTATTATAGGGTTGCCATTATAGCTTACAGTCGAACCTGGTCTGGCGACCACCTGTATTTTGCGCCATTCTGTCATAGCGACAGGTTGAGGGCGACCGTTCACAGTGCATATAAGTTTTAACTTCCATAAGACGATAACCTGTCCAACGCTACTGTACCAATGGCCCTTGTTGGATCATATCCCAGACAGCATGAAACACAGGGACGAACACTGGATAAGACGATCATCAGTTGACTATTTCAGTCTGAGACCGTGTACGGGGTTTCTTCTCAAAGTGGTATAGAGCAGTCTTAGGCCTACGTCCATGATAAACATGTGCATTTAACCTGAAACTTTAAAGGGGTGCTGTTTTCTTCATGTCTCAACAAAAGTAAAATCAACCTGGGTTCGTTTGTAAAGTCCCTGCAGTCTAGCGAAAGGAGCCCGTCCTTGTATTCTGTGAAGGGTCCTTAGCAAAGGATGTATCAAAGATGCGTTTTTGGTTGGTGCGCACCAGACACAGTGGGGAAGAGTGCGCAAACTACTAGTGGTTTGATATAATTGTGATGTCTTTTGGGGGTCACTGAAAGAGAAAGCTCGGCAACATGACGGCAACCATCTATGTTTGCATATTTGTAAGCGGAGCATTTTTATCAACAATCTTGTGTCGGAGGAGGATGTAGCAATAATTAATAGGCATGTATGCTAATGAATGAGGCAAAGATCTGAGTATAGCAAAGACCACTCACAAGTCAGTGCATTATTTTCTGTATCTTCCGCATTAGTTGCAGTCATCTTTTCTTGCCTAGAGACTGATATTCCTTTTGTTAAGGAAGGGATGTGGTTTCCTCTTTCGTCATATTGTGATGACCAGATAAACCTACCCCGTGTAAGGCAATCACATATTTAAAGCTACTACTTTTCTAAGGAACTAATGGTGGTCGCCATATACTGGTTCCACTTATTTTGGAAATTTGATCACGTATCCATTATTCCATTTTCCGCAAATGCCTCATTACTTTTTTGTCACCAGCGGAATCTGTAAACGGCCGGTGGTAACCATGTACGAGTGATGCACAATTTGATGACGTAACCACCTATCTACCACTGCAATGTTGATTTTGGAATTTCATTTTACTGGAACAGTCCGGGTTTTGGCTTAGTAACCTCCGAACAACTATGACTTTGTACGTCATCGGTTAACATTTTTCCAGAAGTGATACTAAATTCAAGCTAGGATACTCTACGCGAAAGTAATGCACGTAGCTAATAACTCACTTTATGATTTGCTTATTACACTTTATAATCATAAAAGTCTCACTAAAGTTATGAATACGATTTTTACCCCCATAATAAATAGGCGATGCCTGTGTTCATAAAGTGTGTATGGATAGAAGAGACTATTTTTTTCTCCCGTTAGGCATTTAAATCATCTTGCTTCAATGTGCTCTAGGCTCCTACGAGTACCATTCGCGTATTGATGGGTGATGCCAGACTTCAACTGACTAGACTACTCAAAAGTGCCCAGGATCCCAACAGGTGATTTATTGATGCACCGATCACATTGCGCATAATTCAGTTAGGAATGGTATGCGAGAAATGTGCCAGATTAAAAATGCTTTCAGACGCTGTCGGAAACGGCTTTGGTTGCGTAGAACTACATGAAGGTTCACGCTTTAGGTCTGTGAAAGGTCAGTGGGAAAGTTCTGATGAGGGAGTGAATAAAGCTCGTATCTGAAGGCATTTTACTCATCGCGATACGATAGTAACCATGTCCGTCTTTAAGTATGCGCTATGAATACTGTATTAGACCAAAATGCTTTCAGATGTCATCGGAAACAAAGTTGGCCGCGTAGTGCGGCATGAGAGGTTCGCGATTTGGGTACCTAACGGTCAACAAGATAATATCCAATTCAGAAATGGAAAGATGTGCGTAACTCAAAGTTATCATCTTCAGTGGGATAGTGTGGTCTACCAATGCAGCCGAGGAAGATTACGAACTTTGCCCTCGTGAGTGGATGCAATCATTCGGGCGTCTCATTCAGATGGAGAGGAGAGGTTTCCTGCCGCTCGGGCCACTGAGATATGAGAACGTCTGGAGATGATGGAAAAGAAAGAGTAAGTGTTGTTTCGGTGCTGTCTTCAAGGGAGGACAAGGGCTTAGAGCTACGCAGCCCCATTCATAGAACTAGAGCGTTTGTTGACTTATGGAGGGCGAAGCAACATGTTTCAGGAGGAAGGTGGAAAAGGTGGGGAGTGGGCGGTTCTAGACAGAAATAGATAAAAAATGTGAGGGAAGTGTGAAATAAGAAGGCGAGATATCGGATAANAACAAATCATCCCCCCCCCCTCCTCAAAAAAAAAAAAATTAGGTCTGTAGGATAATGAATGAGGCAAAGATATAAGTAGCCTATAGCAAACACAAGTCACAAGTCAATGCATTGTTTCCTCACTCTTCCGCATATGTCACAGCCATCTTGGCTTACATAGAGACTGATACTTCCTTTGTTAAGGAAGGGTTGTGACTTGGCATTGTGCCAAATCAAATTGTAGGAACCAAACAAACTCAGCCATGTTTAACATCAGCATGCCGGGGATACATCTACCACGCTGGCTCAGACACTTCATCTCCTACACATTCCCTCCCCCGCCCCCAACATTTTTTTTTGCTGTAACAAAAATATGTCACCTAGATCAATGACACTTGCAACAATCTTACCTTATACAGTGTATCTGTCTGTTGATGTGCTTCAAATCTTATCCCAGTTTCTTTCTTTGTTTTCTTGTTAGCAGACTTTAAGTAAACTTTTTGTTTCTTTGGTCACCCGGTATTTATATCAAAATAGGTTAATCTTCTTCCATGGCAGCCAGACAAGAAGCCCATTTAACGTGGCTTATAAAAACAGGTTGATGCTATGCGCGCGCGCGCGTGTGTGTGTGTGTGTGTGTGTGTGTGTGTGTGTGCGCGCGCGCGCGCGTGTGTGTGTGTGTGTGTGTGTGTGTGTGTGTGTGTGTGTGTGTGTGTGTGTGTGTGTGTGAGAGAGAGAGAGAGAGAGAGTGTACGTGTGTGTGTATGTATGTATGTGTGTGTGTGTGTGTGTGTCAACATGAAAGTGAGAGTGTGTGTTGTGTATGTATGTGTGTGTGTGCGTGAGCGTGAAAGAGAGAGAGAAAGAAAGAAAGAGAGAGAGAGAGAGAGAGAGAGAGTGGGGGGAGGGGGGTAGGAGAATGAGTAACGGAAATACAGTATATATTATTTTCTGACGTATGTTACTCACGCTCCAACCCCTTGCACCCTCCGTCACCCGCCCCACTCTCCCGCGGTAGATATGCGGTTTCCATCTTCCTGGACTGGTGACTCCTTCCATTCATCTGACTCCACTGTTCGCATCCTCCATCCACCACTGGTGGCAATTTCCATCCCCCGGAGTCCACTCGTAGCAAGCTCTCGAACACTTTTTCTTAGTGAAAGAGGCGCCTTCGGTTAGAGTAGGGTAGGAAGATAGAGCTGTGCCAGGTATCGAAATCGACTGAATTTTGTCAGCACCGGTCATCAACATAAGCACTCATTTCAAACATCTGAGTCCAATCTTCGCTGGCGATACTGTTTCCTTAAAATGTTATTTGATTCATATTTATTTTGGACACATTTTAAAAAAAAAGGCTTTCAGCAGTGCCTAGACTGTGGTTAGAATTTTTCATTAACTGCACAGCTTATTTTGACTTTGGTCTTAGTAACTCACCTTCTTTTATTGAATCGTTGTGACGTCTCAAAACTGATATCGAATATTGACGATATTGGAGTCGTGAATACTCACATCAGTAGATATTTGAAACTATCGAATAAGGCAAATCCTCAGGAACTGAAAAGTCAGTTTTTGTGTTCTTTTGCGAACAAACAGCAAAAAAAAAAAAAATGATGAACAACTCCGCAATATGATCTGGCCTCATCACTTTCGTAATGCCTGCCCCGTTTGCTTGCTTGCATCACGATCTGCTAGATCACTTCTCAAATTTGTGTGCGTTTCTCAATGAGTATACTTGACCGCAGAATAAGCCGATGGCAAAATCGGTGTTGATTGGTCTGTCTGTGACGTATATGAAGTGTATGAATGAGTAAAGGTTGGTCTGTCCGTGACTGTATGTTGTGAGTTTTGTTTTGTTTCGTTTCGTTTTCCTCTTTTTCCTTCCAAACTTGGAACATCTTTCTTTCCACTGAATGCTGTCCAAGTTTTTATTTTGCTTTCCCGTGTACTCTTCTGAGTTACATTCATTGTACCCGCATGTTCAGAAAGAGCTTCTATACATGTCCAGAATTGTGATATTTGGAAGAGGGGAGGGGGGGTGGTTCTAATTTTATAGGTAAATTTTATAAACGCAAATTGATAATTATTAGCTTTGAGCTATAGGAAGAACGTTAAAGCCGTTATTCCTTTACAAACCTACCCATAGCCGACGCTGATGTGGAAATGCATTCTCCTTTCTGACTACAATAGCTACCATTGGTATTAGGACTGCTCTTCCTTCTCTTCTTCTGAGTGCTGTCGTTCTCTCTGCTGCTGCTGACACCAGTATACCACAACTACTTTTATTGTCTTCTGCCACCACCACTACTATTGCGACTAATATATTGTTGCTGCTGCTACACTACTACTCTACAACACCATTACTACTGCTTCTATCATTACTACTACTACTACTACTACTACTACTACTACTACTAGTACTACTAGTACTACTACTACTACTACTACTGCTGCTGCTGCTGCTGCTGCTGCTGCTGCTGCTGCTGCTACTACCATTGCGATCAGCTTATGGTCATAAAATGTAGTCTACCGACTCCTCTGTAAACTACAATTAGTTTATTGATTATAGTATCTTTTCTGGATTGGTTAATGAGTTTTCATTTGCCACCTTTTAGGCTGACAGCGATAACTAGCCCAGGCCTACTGAATCATGCAAGCAGCAAGAAATCCAAATGCTTCAACTTAACCGGTTTTTTTTCTTATTTCTCACAGTGTGATCCCGGTTTCGGAACGGATGCATTCTTCGACTTCATCTACCGGAAGTCCAACGAAAGTAGCCTCATAATGGTGATGGGCAGCGCATGCACGGAAGTGACCAAGACCATTGCCGAAATAGTGCCTTACTGGAACCTTATTTTGGTAAGCTGATTTTCTCGTCGTTGATTGGATGTTAACTTGCAGCTGATCGCCTGGGCTGGCGAATGGTTTTGTTCCTTACCCAAAACAAAGACGAAAACGTAAATTTGATCACTGGCCTTATTTGATGAGAGGGTATAGTGTCCTTTGAATCGTTGTATGGGAAGTTAGATCTAGTTGTGAATCACAATGTCGTGATTGAAGAGTTGTTTGAGGGGTTGGTTACGGGTTCGTATTAAGGTGTCGACGGCACTAAATTCGTTTCATTGAACTTCGTAACTGTGTCCTCGGAGGTTCATCTGCTTGTTCCTTCTATCCCTGAGGTTTAATCAGTAACGATCCTGTAGACTTCTTTACTGTCAGCCGGGACAGACCACGGGTTCACTAGACCGTGATGATTATCTAAACTTTGATTCAGGATCCTTAGTAAAGTTTAGTGACAGTATGCTTAAATGTCGTTTAAACGCAATGAATAATACATAAGGAGGTCCGATTCAACGAATGTAGGTAACCATAATTTGTAGGTTCATGCTTGTCATGTTTTTTCATGTGAAAATATGTCGGAAGAGGAGGAGGAGGAAGAGGAGGAGGAGGGAAAGAGTGATAAATACTTGCGACACAGTTTGTTACATGATGTTTTTAAGATCATTGTGCGTTAAGAGGAAGCCCATTCTGTCGTAGCCAGCCCCAAATCCACACACTCACATACGAGCGTACCATCCTGCTTCCTCCACGCCTCCCCGCCTCCCCCACACTTTCCCCTGTCTACACACACACATATACCACACCAGTGGCTTTGAAATGATCTGCCATTGCATATTAGAGGTCCGAGGAGAGAGAAACTCATCTGCCACCCTAAAGGGTGAGCTAATAATCTACTATGAAAAGTCGAATTTCGGGCCAACAAGCGATTGGGAGATGGAGTGGTAGGGGAGGAAGGGCATCACTTCTTAACACTATGAATGATAAAAGAACCCACGCACTTTCATCTACCCCCTTTTTTCATCTAAGCTCCTCTGGCTACACCACTGAAGTGATCCCATTCCCTCTGTCCAGTTTGTATCAGTCTGGCTAAGCATTGACTGGCTTCTCGCTACGCCTAATAAATCTAGTACTAAATGGACAAACAGCCAGTGATGAGAGGAAGTAGTTGCAATTGCCTGTCACCATTGCTTACTCACATCACTTTGAGCGACAAGGTGGGAGGGGGGACGGAGTGAGGGGCAAGGTGGTGAGGAGGGGGGGGAATATGTATGTATACAGATTTTAGAAAAGAGAGACAAAGAGGAAAGGCAAGAGAGAAAGAAAGAAAGAAAGAAAGAAAGAAAGAAAGAAAGAAAGAAAGAAAGAAAGAAAGAAAGAAAGAAAGAAAGAAAGAAAGAAAGAAAGAAAGAAAGAATGGTGGTTTACTTGCCTGGACACTACAAACTTTTTCCCTAAAAAATCCACAAATTTACCTCATTCGCCATCAGCTTTCTGGAGGTGTGTTGAAATCAAAAGTAGGTTTGAATTGTTAGCTGTTAATTGTTAGCGAAAGAGGCAATCTTGCAAGACGAGGCCAATTGTTTGACTCACTTGAAAAGGTAATAGTCCACTAAACCAGGTGAAAGCAAGTTTATCCTCGTGACCTGAAGAAGTCTACGTATCTCTTTCTGTTCTTTCAAATGTGTCCTTCCGGTAGTCCCATCCTGGAAGTTTTAACTATCACGCCTATACTACGTCTCCCTGAAGAGTACAAATTGAGAATAGGCTCTAAACAATATACTCGTGTCGAAAACCTCACAGAAGCTCGTCCTAATGAATCACTATAATCTTTGTGCTGGGAAAGTCTATATAGCGACTCTTAATTATTTTTATCTTAAAGAGCTTTTGAGGACAACCTTACTTAACACCGTCTCGCGTAATCCTCTTCAAAATTGTTTTCATTCTCGCATTTTAATGCTCAAAATGGTAGTCAGACAATCTTTAAGTTTTTGTCTTTAACTCATTTGTGTAGTGTGACACTAATCGCGTTTAAGAAGACACTTCAGGTTCTAAAACAAAAATTAGATATACCAGTTTGGTTCCATGAGCCATTATAGATCTTCTTCTTTTCCTGTCTTCACATACAAGAACATCCGCATTTGTCGTGAAATAATTGTTTACAGCATTCACTGAGCTCAGTTAAAAAGGCCCTTTGAAACACAGGATTATCAATTTTTTTTTGGCTGAAAAGGAGAGATTCTGTGCTCATCGTTACACCTTTTGTATGGAATAAAGTTCAAACTCTCAAAAAATCCAGAAAAAGATGCCGATAACTAGCAGTTTTGTTCATAAACATCTTGACAGACAGACAGACAGACAGACAGACAGACAGACAGACAGACAGACAGACAGATCGGTAGGCAGAGAGACAGACAGAGGGACGGATGGACGGACGGACGGACTGACAGACAAACAGGCAGGCAGGCAGGCAGGCAGACAGACAGACAGACAGACAGACAGACAGACAGACAGACAGACAGACAGACTACTTAAGTACTGTACTTTTTTTCACTGCAGCCCTAAGTAGCCAGATAATCACCCATTATTTTCCCATTACCAGTAAGACTATGCTGGCTCCAGACGGCCTCCAATTATACTATAGCAGGTCGTTTCGAGCCTCTCGCAACGAATTTGATAGTGATTAATCATGAACTTCATTGAAGGGCATCGACACCAAAAGCCGTTCTGTCGCCAGAGATAGCCACTTAATGCTACCACCACTGTAAATCGAGGAAACGGAAATGCTCTTCTAGCATTCATTTATAACTTCAGAGACGGGAGATGAGGGTTGATCTTTCACCAAGGGAAAGTACGGAAGTTATCTGGTGTCGAATATTGGACATCACCTCCACTCACTCGCCCTGTAACCCTCTCAAGCACTTCCTGGGAAGGTTGGGCTAAAGACTAAGATCTTAAATACTAATTGATTCATTGACCTATCGTCTCTGTTGCCGTATATTGTCGTATGATAATATTGGTATACATAATATATAATTCTATTCAGAACTAGTTAAAGCGCCCGCAAATTTGTGGGCATATTAATTGTATGAAACAAGCGACCAAACCATATCGGCATACATTTACAATTTCCCTCTTATAACACAATAGTCCACGAAAAGAAGTATAACTTCGTGCACAGTCTCAGTATGATTTGCTGTGGAATAAGGGAGTTTTATGATCCACAAATCTGTACAAAGAAGTAGAAAGTTCAGAGTTATCTTTTTATAGAGGACTTAAGCTGATTTTAGACCGTATATGAATGCCAGTCTCGAAATTTGTGGAAGAGCTCAAAACTGTAGCAGATAAATTATTGGTGAATTTATGACTCTTTGTATCACGTAAAGATGTTTCATACGATCCTTTTTTTCCTCATCTGAACCGTAGCTGTATGGTAAACGACGTTAACATCAACACGGATGATTTTGGATCATCTGAGCTTAAGATAAGATAAGATAAGATGATATTTTATTGTCCAGAGGCACATTTGATTCGCTTTGCTTGACAATTTCACAGTATTTCTTAACAATATCACATTTCACATACGTGCATTAAGGGGAAAAAATATACTGAATTACAAAGGTGCACCACCTTTAGAACAAGAAAGGAGAAGAAGAAGACAAAACAAACAAAAAAGACAAAGCAAAAAAAAAAAAAAAACCTAGAGAGAAGTAAGAACTAGGAAAGGAAAGAAGTAAAAGAGGCAGAAAAGGTGAAAGACAGAACGGTTAAACAATAATAAATGAAATGTTTGAGTCTAATGGGGATTACTTTTTCAATGGGGGTGATGGGATGGGTCAGTTCCAGACCTACACTCCTAACGATCCTGCGGTTCCCTCCAGCCTCCTCCCCCCCTCCCCCCACCTTTCCCATACACACATGCATTTCCCACACACTGCGGCCCTCGCGATTCTCCCGACTGGAGGCTTGGTAGATTCTGAAACCTTCTGAGACTAGACTAAAGTAGCTGTCGCTCCTTGACTGTCTGCTTCCTGTTAGCATGACAACATGTCATGTTATGAACGACTCGCACAGCTTTGTGGCGTTATAGTGATTTTGTTATTGTGCAAACAACACGCGAGTTTGGCTGCCAAACATAACAAAAACGGTTGTTCCGGGGGCTATGACAGGTCTCTTTTAATCTGGTGGGTTTGGTTTTTTTGTTTTTTTGGTACTGTTTTGAAATATTTTGTCTTCGGTTTTAACATTCCTTGTCAGCAGTTATGGCTATACTAAAGAACATACTTGGACCTTGGCAAGACTCGTAACAAGCTGGTACCCTTTAAAGACAATACCCATGGAGAAACTTACTGTTTGCAGGATTCGAACTCAAGACTTCCATTTCAACTAACATGCGCTGTTTCTCTCGGCGGCCCTGCGGGGCGTCTTTTCTTGCTGCCAACGTTTACACACGAGGATGGTACTGCAGTGCCCATGATGGCTCGCCGGAAATCTGATCCCTATGGCCATTAGTATGAGATGGTTCCCATGGGCGTGATTGAAGTGACTTGCTCAAGGGGCCCAATACACTGTCGATAAAAGGCAGGGTGACTGTCGTACACAGGTGGTCGTTAGTGCAGGTTCGATTATGCACACACGTTTTGTAACAACCATACAATGAACTGAGTCCAAATGGCTGTTAGAATCAGGAAATGTGTCACAGACGAGACGTAATGTGCTTATAAAGTTCCTCAGGAACACCACAGACTGTCAGGTCCCTGGGAGGTCATTAAGGACAGACATGTCCATCTTGCTCATAATTATAAAGGCAGTATCCATAACAGTGGGTATCATGGCAGACACACTGAACATGCTTCATGCATCAAGACCGTCCTTCCTGCGAATATCAGTCAAGCGGGCAGGGGTTACCAAGATATGGCGAGAGTACATTTGGGAGTAATATGGAGTCTTCAGTGAATGAAACGTCTATCAATAACGAATGCTGCCTAGCTTATAATAAAGATGAGAAACCAGATGAAAGTTAAGTAAATACATCATGGAAAGAAGTCAGAAGTTATTATGATTGAACAGATCGATTGCCCACGATTGCAACTCTCATTTCAAAAGCGAAGCAACAGGAGATCTTCGGAGAAAGATATTCTTCGTCTTACAAGAGTTTCGGTTTTATGGTTTCCTGAGAAAATAAAAATCCAAAACACTGTTGAACCTGATCTGCCGACTATATGTATATTGGGACCACCTGTATATTGGAATCACCTGTTATATAGCGACTACCTGTATACTGACACCACCTGTCGTGGCGACCGGTTTTCAGGGACGATCGTTCAATATCCTATACATTGCCCACCATATGGCGACTACTTACGTAGTGCAACCTGTTTGGTCAGACGTGCTGTCGCCCCATACATTGACAGTATCGAAATGATATTAGAACGCCAAGGCTTTCAGACTATCGAAAATATCGATACTCTAAACGATACTACCCACCACTACTGTCAAAGTGCAGCTGGCTTTCGAATACCTGAAAAGCATGGAAAAGCTTCGATTACAAAACTACTGCGATTAAGCGGAGTACACTGCGTTTGTAAATAATTGATACATATGGAAATCGACATGGACGATGAATCAGAACGTCAGGTCAGTGAACTCTTTGATCCACGGGTACAGCGCCCTTGCACGGTCGGCCTTTAAGACTTATTTAGGGCATCTGTCGCGGGAAGGCAGGGCGGTCCAATGATAGGCACAGAGAGGGTGAGCAAGCGACTTCGGGATTGTTACGGAAGTACCCGACAAATTTCGATCGCCCCCATTTGGATTTTTTTCTTTTTTTTATTTTTGTCAAAGTTTAGGAAAGCGTGCATGCGTGACTTGCTGAATGCTGAATCTGTGTGGTCATTTATCATATTCTCACATCATTCCCAATATCGGTCACTCTGTCCCTCGTCAGTATTATGGTGATGAATATCTTTGTATCTCAGCTTACATTTCCTCTTGGCGCATGTTTTGAAAATCTTTATTGTTTCTGCTCTTATTCTATTGTGACAGCCACACATGACCCAAATTAGCCTTGTCCGCAGCTTGCAGAAAACTCTTCCAAGAGCGGGCCATTGAACGTCTTTCAAGTTGCAGGGAAATAATGTAAGGGTAAATTCTACGGACGGACCACCTAGGTCTTCAGCAATCAGGCTTCGCAAGCTGCCCGGCTTATAAATCTACTTCCAATTCCAGACCTAATTTCTATTTTAGGCCATAAAAACTAAAAAAAGCCGAAACCTCTAAACTGGTTTCCCCATGTTCCTAGAAACACTTCCTAAAACCTGAAATTACCATTACCGGCATTTCTATTCTGGCAACATAGGAAATGGAGTGAGAACAAAATGCTCACTCTGGACATATGCATGGTGGGCTGGAAAATGGCAGTGCATGCAATGAGGCTACAGCTTCACTATGTCATGTCCATGTGTCGTTACATTTAAGTGTCATGTCCTAAGCAAATGCACTGAAGCGCGGAATGTCGGCGGGATTGCGTAATGAATTTGATGATAAATTCGATACTGGCTCTATCCACTGCTGGCCCCTTTTCCCCATTATTTACCATCTCTCTCCCAATTTGTCTACCTTTCACTTAGAGGCATTCATCCAGTGGCTTACCTGAGCGAATCTACAGATACATTCATATACGAGCCGGTTTACGAATGTATCTTCATGATTCGCAATACGGGGACGCTGTTTGTAATTTGAGCAAAAACATGTACATTTTGAGCGGAGAAACATATGTAGTTTGCGCAAATGATTTTCGACAGTTTTGAGCAAAGCAATTTAAATTGAGGAATTCAAGTGTTCGAGGTGTTGCAGTAATTTTTCTCTGTCAGAATGTTTTGAACAGGCTGTGCTCGTTAACAGTAGTAATACTATTACAAATCCAACTGCATTAACTTCTCACTCTGGCGTTTGATTTACTATATTATTATCGTGCCTGTTCATGTTAAATTAAACCTTAGTCACGAGGTATATATCAAAGCTGACATATTATAGCTGTAGTTATATTTGGAATCATAGTTATATTTGGCGAGCAGGGGGCAACAGAATTGGACTGATAATATTGATGGATCAGATTCATCAGAATACATCAGTACAGTTCTGGCAAACGGAAGGGGTGAAAATAAAATGCTGTAAGGCATCTAAAAATGTGAAAATTTACAGGTAACAATTTGCTCAAACTGTCCAAAAAAAAAAATTGCTCAAATTACATATCATAAAATTTGACCTATTTGCTCAAACTGCTTACGGTCTACGAGGATGCTCCTCCTTTTCCTCAACCTTACCTATCTACTTACACCCCAGCCAACTTTGATATAAAGAGGAACAAAAGCTGCATTAAGTCTATAACTATGCTTCATTAGACCATTAGAAAGTATCCAGTACTTCCATGATGACAACATGCGAAAAAAAAGCACACCGTTAATATCCCCTGCTACCCTGCACTACCGCCACCACCACCACCACCACCACCACCATCATCAACATCATCATCATCATCATCGTCATCAATAATCCGATAAAGATAAACTTTTAATGAGTAAAATCGCAATTTAAACGTTAAGGCAAAAGCATTCTTCAGTAGAGAGTATGCGAATGTAAAAAAAAAAATCGTCATCATCTTCTGTGGCGGTCAGTATTGATATAGACTGTACAACATAACTGAACTTCTGTGCTTCCATGACTCCTCCCCCAACAAACCTTTCTTTTTTTGCCATTTCCTCTGGCTATATGAGAATCCCCCTTCCACTCCATATCAGATAAATGCCCCTATACATGCCTAACATTCAGCATGGATGCATAAGCTTCTTATTAACACATTAGTTTACATGAGTTGTCCTTGACTCGGAGCTTTTGATAAATGATGCTGTCCGATACGTGGACATAATTCCCTTCATGCCTGCGCCATCACGGAAATAATAAGAAAATCTGCCGTAAATTTTGGACGTCCCATTTTATTTGCTTCTCTGCAGAATGGCCGTTTCAGTAATATTCTTGCGGGTGGCATTGATCCTTTCCGGTTCTCGACCAGGGCTACGTTTTACAACTTTGAGCGCTCAGTGCACGCGTCAGCTTTTCCGGAGGAAGTGGACTAAACTTGCAGGTTACTGGCATTATTTTTTTATACTTTCGGCCCTATAATTGAAATGTGCTAGGCCTATTCTGCAGATTCTACTGTGATTTCGGATTTTTTTTTCTTTTTCTATGTAGGTTAAAATACTTCCATTGCCCGATCTTTTAAGGGGAAGAAAAAGGGCATCAACGCCCAAAAGTTTACACAAATTTCTTTCAAAAACCCTCTTGATTTGGTCCCCAATTTTTCGTTAGGCTGGATTTGACCGCGTGCTCATACTTAAGCCTAACACACTTTAATTTTACAATTATGAAGCTCAAATTGCACCTGAAACTTTAAGATTGGATGGTTTATGTGGATCGCAGGTCATTTTACTTATTTCTACACCCTGATATTGGCTGGCGGCCCCCTCCCCCCAAGGGGAATTCTAAATATTAGGGGATTAATAGGATTGTACACAATTAGTGATTTGGCCTTTAAATAGGTGCCAGGAACTTACAGATCCCTCGGGTGTAGCAGCACCTGCGGAACCGTCTTTCTCAGGCACTGAACGCAGCCTTCAGAAAAGCGCACTGAACGTTTAAGATATAAAACGTAATCCTGAAAGACACCGGTAGCTTCTCAGTGCAGATCACATCAACAACAACAACAAAACCTACAGAGGCACTAATAACTAGTTCCCGATTTTCGCGAAACGCTACTTTCGATGAGACACTTCAGCTCACAAAACGCGTCGACTTCACACAGCCAACAGGTTAAGCGATTCCGCTTAATCACCAACATAATGCCAAGTTACATTTCTATTAAACGGTCACTGGATAATAACAGTATCATTTAATAGCAACTTTGTACATTTTAGGAAAACGATCACTGGATAATAGCATTTTTTTAAAATCACAACTTTTTACATGTTCCACAGGAGTTGCGATTAAACGGAGTTGAATGGACTTGAAAGAACATGCTACTTTCATAGTAAGACTCTTCATTATTCTATTTAAAGTTTTCTCTTGTTTGTTCCCAAACAGATATCTTACGCAGCCACCTCCCCGGCCCTGAGTGAACGAGAAAAGTATCGGACATTTTTCCGCCTGGCTTTAGGAGACTCCGCCCTCAATCCTGCTCGGCGCATGCTCATTCAGCACTTCCTGTGGGACAAGGTTGCGGCTCTTTATGAGGATCTGGAATACTTGTCCTTGGTAAGATGGCCGGTGTACGGTTTCAGTGGACACAAAACACCTTATATTCATATTCATCGAAAGCGCTTTTGATACATTATCTCTTTCACACGCTGCAAGAGTTATAGGCATGCCTCAAGTAGCGAAAAATTTATTTCATAGCAATAGTTAAATAATTGTAAATAATTCGGTAATTTAAAAAATTCTCAAACCCACTCTCTCACGTTTGAAATGCTGCCCTTAGAAAGATTAAGGCTTAAATGAAGTATATATGAAAGCTTGTGTACAAGAATCCAATGTATATTCAAGTACATTGGTGCATGATGTCAAGAAAAGTGTATGTTCCATGAAATAGTGCTTCATGAAGCTTTTCCCACTGACAGTGCAGACACGTCGTCAGTAGTCAGTCCTGATACCCCTTGCCAATCCAGGTCGAACTCTCCTTTAACAAGAACCACCACCATTCCTCACCACCTACAGAGATTTATGCAAGGGAAGTAACAAATCAGAGGCAAATAATTCTAAAAAGAATACTGCCCTCTCCTGACAGCTCCCAAATGACGTCTTCAGGTTGGTTTTTTTCCTGGAATAGAACATACAGAGCTGTTCTCAAATACTAGACGACTTATTTTGTCACTTTCCCTACCCTTCCTTCCCCATTCTTCTGTGCGGTGATGAGTCTAGTTGGCTAGAAGATGTATCGGAAAAAAAAAAGGATTTTTTTTTCAAAATTGCACGATGTTGAAACTTCTGCACACAGTATGAATACTACAAATGTGAGGTTAGCTAAACCTGTATGAACATAACAGTAACTCTTTTTTTTTCTCTCCATCCCGGAATCCGTTTGTCTAAAATATATAATTATTTTGTGCAACACTTAAAATTCATGTCATCTAAAAAAAAATAAATAAACAGTTGCTACCCCATGGAGCTAGGAGCCCTTTAAAAAAGGATGCACAAAAGTTCTACCAAAGATTTTCTAACATACCTCATACGACGATTGCATTACCAAAATTAAATAACAACAACAACAAGAATCACCATCATCCCTCACCACCCACCACAACTGCCATCACCACTACTACCACTACCACTACCCACCACTACCACCCATATATAGTAATAACAACAAAGATGAAAACCATGATTACGAAAATTATGTGTGGGTGGGTGTTTACAGTATTCATAAGGGTTTACGTGATTAGTCTACTTTTGTGAAAATTGTCGGTTATGCCTTTTATGTAAGACTTCGGTAAATAAAGCATTGTTAGGCATCAGCACAGTATTTTGTAGAGTACTCCAATACTAAGCTTTCGTAATCCCGAACATCAATAGTCATGGCGTGATGCTTTATTCTCCCTACAAAGGCTTTCAATGGAATCAACAAAGATTTCTCAACTCATGGCATTGTGATCACAACTTCCTCGTCTTTCAAAGATGCGGCCGTGGAATTGCCCGGAAAATTGCAGGAAATGAAGGTGGGTGGCGTCTCTGAGGTGTTTGTTTTGAAGTTGTTGATGATGTTGTTCATGTGTCAGTTGGTGGTTGTAGTGGTAGTTGATGTGACAAAACATTGTCTGTGTTGATGAAAAACATCTCTTCCCACGTATCAGATCATATGGCAAAACAAAGAATGAAGATGCCCATGTGTTGGTTTTTTTTCCACTCCTGGCTTTATGAGCGTTTACCATCCTCATTAACGTATCAAAGGGTTCCACGCCCGATCACTTTTCATGCATATTGTTTAAATCTTTCTCAAATTTTGACACAGAGAAAATTGCCCCAAGGTCGATTAGATTTTGAGAATCTTGGCAGTGAATCTGGCTACCTAGTATATTGGGCCTTGTCACAAAGTAAACAGGGAAGCTTAACCACCTAGCAACAACCACATGGTTTATACCTGAGTGGCAAAACCCCACCTATTCTGAGTCTACAAACGTATATTATATGCATCTATGTAATCGTTTGATATTTAAATCCAACTCTTCCCCCCTCCTCATGGCGAATTTCTGATTATGTATCGACTATTTAAATTTGTGCACCCTTCTGCCAGGCAGGTATTATTGGCATCTTCATATCTCTACGTACATGTATAAGTTTGTTCAGAACTTTAGCCCTATCTCAGTCAACTGCAGGATTGTCCGGGTGTTTCATTAGAATTTCATATTTACTGAAAAATCCGATATAGTTTTTCGCTTCCAAAAATTATTTATCAAACTCTTGAAAGTGCTCATTTGCTGTAATGTTAATGTCCTACTCACTGAGTATTTCAGATATTAGTCATGTGAACAAAAAAAAAATATTCAAGATGGATTCTAGCCGGTGGTCATAATTTGGACTTGAATGTCTTGTTCGTGTCTTTGCCATTAGTCGTCGATGATATAGCAATTTAACCGATTACAAAATACTTAAACGGTTCTCTTAGCCAAAGCTGGACAGTTGGTCAGTCTTTTCCTCTCATGTCACTAGTTTTCAGATAAATTTAGTTTTCTCCCCATAGATTTCTCCCTTCAAATACTACATCAACTATGAACATTGTAGCTGTCAGTGCATTGTAAATTCAATTGTCTTTGCAAAAGTTATACTTTTAACAATATGTCCAATGTCCGACTGCATTTGAACACCAGCCCGTCATAACTTGTACAAAATAAAAGTAACGGCTTTATGATACCTGTTTCTACATACCCTCTTCAGTATTCATGAAAGTCGCTCTTGTGGTGCAAAACAGGATTTTTTAGTGCAGTCAAGACGTATCAACACCAGCACTTCCGTTTTTGTTGTTTTAACAAATTGAAGCTGTCTCTGATGATAGACAGGTGCACTCGTAAATCATGTGAGAGCTCTAAAACTTTAAGACGTAACAATTTTATAAGAAATTAGGTCATTTTTTCTTATCCAAATAAAACTGCTGCAAAGGATCTTGGTTCTTTCCCAAGCCTGATTGTCTTTATGTGGAATTCGGTCTTATGCCTTAAAGACCGACGATATTCTTTATTATACAAGAGTTGACAAAAACACTGTCATTTGTGGTTTTGTAGCGGTTGTTGTTGCTGTTCTTGTTTGTTCTCTCTTGATGTTTGTTTTTGTTCTGCAGTAACTTTTGACTTTTTCTTCTGTTTCTACTCTTATTTCTCCGTTTGATATCCCTCAGTGGAGATAGGCTCATCTTTTTCAATTAAATATTTTTGTCTTGCCCATCATTTTAGTTCGTTTGTTTGTTTGTTATTGTTGTTGCTGTCGTGCTGTGTTGTGTTGTGTTTTAGCGGTGTCTTTAGCACTACCTCCAGTGCTATTCCAATAGGCAAGTGCGCCATAGTTTTAGGTACCATTGTATGTACAAATCTTTATAAGTTATAAGGCAGGTAGTGTAGACTTGGTCTATTCTTTGTTGACAGCAGTTCACCATTTACAGACCAGTATTTGGTGGACGATGTCTTTTTCCAAGCTTCATATTCCTGCCTTGTCTTCCTTTCAGGATCTTGATGTTCGAATAATCATAGCTGGTTTTACCGTGCGCACGGCGAGGCAAGTTTTCTGTGAGGTTTGTTTTTGAAACTATTATATGGGAAATGGGGTTGTTTTTGCATACAAGTAACTGTTTTAAAGGTTCTTGGTAACAGGTCGGTTGAAACTGGGATTTATAAAAATATGACCAGAAAAGACATCCGATATCATATTTACGCAAGCAGCGATGGTTGTAGCATCAAAATCAAAACAAGACCTGGATATTTGCAGTATGGTCATAATAAGTATAAAGTGATATATAGTGACTAGTGTTAATATCGGATGTGATGGCACTAAGGTAATATAGCCTTAGTCGTATTTAGGTATTGGGCTTTTTCACCATAACCATCTTGCTGAGATAACTGTTTTTCACATTAGTAATATTGATGATAATAATAGAGGTGCTGATGATAGGAAATGCATAGAAACAGTAATAGTAGCAGCAGCAATGGCTGCAGTGATGTCAATAGTATTAGAAACAAAAGATAATCTGGACGTTCGCGGTGTAATCTTAACAGTTTAGCAATGTTCGACTTAGTAGAAATAACAGATAATGGCACTATGATGATGTAGCCTTAGTCTTATTGACTGTAGGTAGTGGTCTTATTTAGTCATTGGGCCTTTTCACCACGACCATCATTTCAATTATGCTCCTCCCATTTTTTATTTCTTCCCAACGCCCCGCCCCCATGCAATGCCAGGCTTACAAGCAAGGTATGTACGGCGCTCGCTACGTGTGGATTATGGTGCTAGTGGGCGGGCTCAAAGGCCCGTGGTGGAAGGACAGTCAGCACACCAAGTGTACCCAGAGCCAGTTGGCTGCTGCTGTGGAAGGGGCGTTTACCGTCTTCAGTCTAGATGGTCTGCCGAATGGTGGGAAGTCTGTTGCGAACTTGGTAAGTATATATGTTGTATTATAATAATAATAATAATAATACCAAAATTACTTTATTTGGAAAACTACCCCTTTACACCGGGGGTTTCACTGGTCGGGGTAACCAGCGAAACGTCCAATATAGAATACAGTATAACATTTTAAAGTGTCTATTTACATATCGAGATGTACAATCCATAAACTTACATTCATTTCAATAAAAAGCATTCTTATTTATAAGGTCTCCACCTCGCACAGCCGTTTAAAATCTTATTCTACAACAGTTGTGATCAGTACTTTTTATACGGCCCTGGTACTAGAGACTCCCTAAGGAGAGTTAATCTGGTTTGATGGCTGGGGTGGTGAGAGTATGAAGTCACGTGAACGGGGATTGCTTGGATATGAGGCATCTTTGTTGTTGTTGTTGTTGTTGTTGTTGTTGTTGTTGTTGTTGTTGTGGTGGTGGTGGTGGTGGTGGTGGTGGTGGTGTGGTGGTGGTGATGTTTTGTTGCTTCACATTGTTGTTGCATTTCGTCCCCATTTTCCGTAATTAATCCATCTGTAAAGTGAGTACCTGTCTATAGGCGGTGAAGGATATTGTCATAATGCTAGTGATCAACACCTTTAAATGGCAACGGCACTGTCTGCTCCTCATGGAGTTGAAAAAGTCATAAAATTGACAGGTTTGCCGGGGTAAAAAAATAGTGTGAAGTCGCATGAGTGGGCATTAGCCTGGATACGAGAATTGCAAACCATACTATTAATATTATTATTATTATTATTATTATTTATTATATTTTTCTGTATGAGTGGGCATTAGCCTGGATACGAGAATTGCAAACCATATTATTATTATTATTATATTTTTTGGTACTGCTGATATCTTTGGCGGTCAATACCAAACGAACCGTCACAGCTTACACGCGATAGTATCGAAATGGCAAGAGAACCTCAGAGCTATTCACCATTTTTTGTTGTGTTTTTTTTGTTGTTGTTGTTGTTCTGTTCTGTTGTTTCTAACAGTGTTATTGATCTGTGGCATGGCCCAGAATAAATGATTATTCATATCAGGGATTCATATCAGTTTGTGAGCCCCTGGGCTGATACTAATCAATTATCAAAGCAAATGCCGAAAGCAAGAGGACAGCCCTTTGTATCTGCCTAATGAAATGAGATACATGAATGAAAAAGAATATTTCCAACCGCACAACTGCATGCAATAATAATTGCACCAGATAGACCTCTTGGTTAAAGCATGCAGACAAATCTCTCGGTTATAGCAAGTTCAAATACATCCAGTCATTACTTGGATCACTTGTGCTCAAGGCTTGTTCGTAGAAGCGGAAAGTAGACTATAATTATAATTATTATAATAATAAAGCAGGTGAACTGTAATCTCTATTTATTACGTACGTGACACAGGATGTAATGGGCGCTTCCTTAATTAAACACGAGCAGTAGAGCACTCTTTATGAAAACCCTGGCTATTATTCATTGCGATTTGGTGACAGAGGAAGTGTATCAGATTAACTGCTGTAAGGGCATATCTTCTGAATAATTTGACACTACTACTCGTGGCTACACACTGAGAGCAAGGGATGGCAAGACAAATTTGGAATGGTTTAGAGAAAGCCATTCATGACTGACAGTAAGTGGATGACAAAGAATGAGAGAAGGTGCCCGACATGGATATTACTTTGGCAGTTTCATGTTATATGTGTAGGGTTTCAAAATATTTGGTGCATATTATGATCACGTTATATCGACGCTTGGGTGCATACCCATATAAAAGCCAAAAATCCAAAGTTCACAGATGCAAGAAAACAGTTTCATTTTTTTTTTTGCAAAATTGCACTTAGCAAAGCGATTCTTTGAAAGTAAAAGTTTCTAGTATACTGGTTTATGCGATGTAAGATAAGATAAGAAAATAAGATCAGATCAGATAAGATAAGAATAACATTGGCTTGGTATATTGGTGAATGCGGTGTAAGATGAGTTAAGAATAACTTTGTTATCCACAACATGGAAAATTGGCTTGGTTGTAGTACACATGTACACAGTATTATTAATAACAGCAGTACTTATACGAGCTCACGACATAGCAAACGATAATAACACTCTTCGAACGTATAGTAGAGTTCAGTCTGTTGAGTTGGAACTGAGCAAAAGTAAAAAAAAACAAAAGTTTCATCGTTTTGTTGTCATTGACATTACTTTGTGCAAAAGTTCTACATCGACATGGAACACTCGCTTCCTCATCAATTATTACAGCAAACGCTCTAAGGTAAGAACGCAGATCAGTGTATCTGCCTCATGAAATGATATAAAAGAACGGAAAAGAACACTTTCAATCGCGCAACATCATGCAATAATAATTGCACCAGAGGTGTTATGAGATGCGATGCATGATCAAGTGCGTACAGTATTCCGATGTGTGCTGTTAGCGGCGAATAACATAATGAAATGTTTCGCAGTTTCCTGAAACTGTTGAAGCTAGAGGTCTGGTGTTTTGGAACGATACTTGCAACGTCATTTGCAGTTCAAAGGCATCAAGGCGCGAATTTGGATCAGGGTGGCCAGCAGGGTGGCTTTATTGGGATACTGCATCCAAGCCCCGCTAAGCGATACCGATCCAGTGATGGCATGATAATGCAAAGCTTTCAGTTCTGAAAATAAGAATTAAAAGGTTTTAAAAAAAACAACAATACCCACCATGCAGGGTCTTTGACATTTGACGGTGACCCCAAGCCTAAAACATTTAGATTATGTCATCGTCTTCTTTTGTGGGGCTGGTGAATCAGAAAGTATTTAAATGAAACATGTTTTACCTAGATCTGATATGTAAATTTGGATAGATTCTAATGGGAGATATTCGGGATCATAAGTACGAAAATAACATGTTTCTGAAGTGTTTTTTTCAATTCCTTGGACTATGTCACGGAGAGAAAAACCCGTGAGATTTCATGTTTATTGTTCTGTTCATGTTCATATTTTACATACTGAGAATGTCAGACTTTTACAAAACCTCTATAAACTAATGAAGTACAGATTTCTGTGTGAATATTTTATGCTTCCTTGATATAGGAGCTGATGAAAATAAAAGCCATTTGTTCAACATAGTTACTGAACTTGGTTGATTGGCCCGGGTCTTTGATCTTAAACTGTCAAAATCGCTTTCATAATTTTAGCCCACATTGGCATCTCAGAATGTCCGTGAACACAGCCTTGACTTCATTGCGAAACCTTGACCCAGTTATGCAGTAAAGGGCAAAGTTCAGGGAGTTATTTGTGTACATGACGATGTCTAGAAGGTCACTGAGTGCCTGCCCCCAAACTCCGGCATCGCCTATGGTCATATAGAACCGTGTCTGGCCGTACGCTGCATTTGGAAAATTGCAAACCACAAAAGTGAAGGATACTGCCAACAGAGTGATGGTGAGCGAGGTTTCCCTTCTGGAACCGCCGCTGATTCTTGATTTTTTTCTATCCTTATTTTGGCGTCGCTGAGCAGCTGATGCTGTCTTTGATGCTTTTGCAACTGTGCGTTGAGATGTCTCCGAACATTCTGATACTTGCGTTAAGTTTTCAGCATGATAGGAAGAATCAGTGTCAGTGCCTGATTTTACTGTCTTCTCCATGTTCCCTCCTTGTCCTCTTGCAGCTTTCAAGACGCGTCTCCTACTTTTCACCACTCCGTGAATGATGACTATGTTAAAAATTATGACGATGAAGCAAGGTAGAAACGCGAAATGGACAGCTCCAAATGTAGATATTGCGTTTGACCGGCCCTCTACATTTTGGACGCATTTCAGGCTAATAGTGGCGTTGGTGAAAGGGTCAAAAGTAGCTCCCACACCCACTGACACGGCGTACGCGATGCATATTAGGCTGTGGCCGAAGAGAATCACCAAGACACAGATGCTCGCGGTCATTTTGGAACACCAGAGATGGACGCGGTGAGGCCACGCAATGGACATCATTCGTTCAGTCGTGACAGCTACCAAAGTCCAGCTGCTGAGGTATAGAAACAACGCGGAGAAGAAGACATTGATCTTGCACGATAAACTGTTGTATTCTCTAACATCGAGATCGTAAGCCCGTTTAGCAAAGAACCTTGTGAATCCAGCAAGAATAGCTCCTAGATCTACTGCGGACAAGAATCTGAGATAAATGGATGTGGGACTGTGCCTGAAGGCTTTTCTGCTGAGAACTATGAAAGACAGCGGGTTGCACACACACCCGGCCACGATCAGCAACAATGAATAGTATACCGTAAGCCATTCTACGATCTTGACAAACAGGTCAACGACATACGAATGGTCAATTGAGCTAGAGGGAGTGTAAAATGATACGGTGGTTTCGTAGAAGTACATTTTTATCTGTCCCTACGTGCTTTGTTTTTATTTATGCTCGTGTTTTACTTTGCATGATTTAGATCACATGACCCAGATAATGGCTTTCAGTTAAAAGATGATTCTGATACCATCAGAGCTACGTATGCATAGTATGCAGCAAATGCAGATAGACCACACGATATACTTCTCTAATAAACTTTGACCAAGGTCTAAACTTCTCTGATCTTTGCATGGCGATTAGTTCGTTGATGTTGGCGATCAGCCGTTCAGAATGGAACACTATTAGAATAAGATTTCACAAAGCTGTAAATTCACTGACTGACTGAACATCCATATAACTTACTTTCACAGAGTGATACAGTTCACTCGGTGAATTCTCTACTCATGTATCTCCATTTCACAAAGTTATGTATCTATGTCAGTAAGTTCTTTTTAGACAAATAAAATGTTAAGTGTATCAATCGTAAATGCTAAGAATGGTGTTCGAAACAGAAATTGGTCCAGTCACTTTTGGCCGATACATGGCAGCAAGTGAGTCCCGTACGAAGAGCAAGGATGATAGATTCCAGCAAATTGGAAACAACATACGCGACTTAATGTTCCTCTTAACAGAGAGCCGTATGGATATATTTTGACTTCAGAGCCAGTCCTACTTTTATTGAAAGGACACCCGTTAGCAGCATGATTGCTGACTGGTACCCTAAAAAGGAGGTGTCTGTTCCTCCAAAGAAGACACCAAACCCACTCATCACAGAGAAACAAAAGATCGACAGCGTCACAGCTCTGTGATCTCGATGGAGTGACTTCCCCTTAATCAGAGGGGAGAGACTAGAGTCTTGATAAGAGTATAATTACTGAGTCACACAGAACTGATCCTTGGCCAATTCCGAAGACGTAAGAGCTCTAACTTTGGTCGTTTGACAGTGCGATCTAGCAAGAACCGACAATTTGTGTCCTGCAGATGATCTGGTGTATACCATGACTAGACATCAGAACGAAATAAACAGATCACAAGAACTGTGCACTAGTCACAATGAATATGACAAGGAAGTACTCAAGTAATTTTAGAGTACTCGTGCAAAGATGTACCTGTAAATTCAGCATCACGAAAATCGAAGTCCTTTTAGTGTAAAGTGTATTAGTTAGCAATCATACAGATCATGTCCTTTAGTATGATATTCTTATCTATGTATTCTCTGATGTCTTCCCATACAGCAAATGCAATGCAAAATGAGATGCCGGGAAATAACTATTTTATTGTCATTTATATGAGTAGATAATGTGATGATAGAACACATAATTTTATGTTACTTGTTAATTATATTCCTTTCCATAAGGTAGACAGAGATCTCAGGCCTAAGGTATCAGTGATGGGCCATGAATCTATGGGTACTCTCTGCTTTTAATAGTATCTTGGGAAGAATGTTGTTGTCTTTCTTTGTGTTTTTGTTCGCCAAATCTTAATGATCGATGGAGTTACTGCACTACTCAGGATCCTGATGTGATTACCCAAAATTAGTAGATTCGATGTGTAGTAGTACTCTGTTCCCGGGATAGATGATAACTGAGCGAGTGTTACTACAGACAGACTGATTATGGTTTTTGGGAAGATCACAGTGACATGCAGCTAACAAACGAAACTGTAGCAGTGAACGTGTTAGGGGCAGGAGGGGAAGTCGAACCTTTCACAAACTCAGTTAGTGTCAGACTTCTACAAAACCTCACTATGAATAACTAGCTTCAGGAAGTAACTATAACTACGACTAGCTTCAGGAAGTAACTATAACTATGAACATAACTAGCTTCAGAGCTTCAGGAAGTAACTATAACTATGAACATAACTAGCTTCAGGAAGTATCTATAACTATGAACATAACTAGCTTCAGGAAGTAACTATAACTATGAACATAACTAGCTTCAGGAAGTAGTCTGGGCTCATGTAATAATTGTCATAGATCTCCTTATTAGGTCATTTCATTATTGTTCCTACCCGTCTCACAAATCTGTATCGACACATCTTTACATTTATTATAAATATATGCCTGCTCACTATGTAAGCCTGTTGCATTGAACTTGAGCTGAATAAATTATCATTGTTATTATTGTTATTATTGTTGTCGAGGTTGGTGTGAGAAAGCACTTTAGGGACAAGCTATAACGTCGTTTGCCGCTAGCAGGTTGTTGTTGTTGTTGTTGTTGTTGTTGTTGTTGTTGTTGTTATCATTAATGTTGTAGTTGTTGTTGTTGTTGTGTAGGTGTTGCTGATGTTCTAGTATGTGGTGTTTCGATTTGAGCAGTATCTGATTTGTTTATTCGGAAGGTGCACTTTTCATTAATTTCGGCATGAAGAGGTTTGAAAAGGCAACATGGAGGGACAGGTTGTCATTCGTTATGTAATTGTGATGTTCACAGTAGTCCTTACATGAGAGTTTGGATGCCCAGACAAAGCCCAATGAAGGTCTTTTGTAACTACTAACCACTTCGATGCATAGTATAGGCTGGTCTAATCTCTGTTTGCTTGGAACTCACTTTCATACTGTGCTGTCACCAACCAGACATCTCACATTCCTGATAAAACCATGGATCTTATGTCATTCTTATGGCTCCTATACATTTAGGGGAACTGAGACAGTAGAGAGCGTTAAGTTACAGAGTCAGATCTCTTGCGGATCTTTGTGGCAGAGGTAGGCATGCGTATAGCATATACTTTTGCATTTCTTGCCACTTCAAAGTACATAATGTATTATTTTAATTGTTTATGAAGATGTATTGTCTAATCTGTTCGTGTCTGTCCCGCCATTTGATACATGTAAAGTTGACCGCCCTCATACCGTCGAGCACGGTCTGGTCATGTACAGTAAACTCGTTAAACTTGTTAAAATCGCATTTCCTGATGTTTCGATCACATTGCAACTGATGAACTAGTTGTGAAATTCACACCTGATTCTTGTGCATAACGTGCAATTGTAGCACCATAAAGTAGTACCATAAAGTAGCACCATAAAGTAGCACCATAAAATACCGTACGCTTTGCCATAATAGTACATAAGAGTTCCGAACTTAAAAATAACAGATCTTTAGTAGGCCTAACTACAATAGACGTCATGAGCTAGAATTCAGAGATGTTTTGTGAGGTGTTCTAGTTCGTGGGTAAAGTGTTGATGTAGATAAAAGGAACTCGGGGCCAGAGCACTGCGACGAATATACTGGTGTTTGAAGAAAGGTACAAAGTCTTGAAATGCCATTGATTTAGATATATGCATAATGGTGATTATAAAATTTTGTAAAAAGTTACTTAATTTTATAATCATCATTATGCATGTAACTAAATCCTATTGACCACAACACCTTGTCTGCCAGTTGTCCACCTCAACATTTCACTATAATATTTTGTGCACTCCATCCACAAATTTTCTCCCTTCGCCTTCCCCTGCTTCGTTTACCAGTTGTGACCAAATGCTCTCAGTACATGTAGATAAGACTATGAATAACGAGGACTGACATATTCTTTACAGTTAATAATTATGAAACCCATGTTCTATCATTAGCCATCTGTTTACTTTGTTTCAGACGTCCAACGAATTCCGGCAGGCCTACATTAATTCCAATGGCAGCCGTCCACTAAGTATGTTCGCAACTACCACCTACGACACAGTCTGGACAATGGCTCTCACAATCAGGTAGGACCCTAGGAATAGTGTCTTACTTCTACAGGTATGGAAATAAAACTTTGTTTTGACTTTGATCAGCTGTGACACCTGATTTACTGTGATGCAAGAACAATCAAACAAGCAAAGACACAACAATAGCAAAAACATCAACAACAGCAGCAGCAACAACAACAACAACAGCAACAACAACAACAACAGCAACAGCAGCAGTAGGAGCAACAGCAGCAGTAGGAGCAACAGCAGCAGCAGCAACAACAGCATTAAAACTCCATCTAGAAAGACTCCTTAACCCGCATTCAAATCTAATTCTAATTAATTTTATGATGCTTGGTTTATCCTGTCCTGTTAGCCACCATGCATCCTGTTACCTGCAAAACAACAGCGTATATTGTTTGACAGTGCACGAGAATGCATCGGTAATACTGCTTAGAATTTTGTGTTTGAGGGTGACTCTAGCTATCATCCCAGCTCTCGGAAATGTGTGTCTTTACCGCTTGTCAGCTGTACCTCTCTCTGCCCTTCGCAGTCCTGAAGAAAACTCTGGTGCAAAAACAGTTGTTGTGCCAGTTACCGCACAAGATGAAGAATATTGCTTGAAGCTAAAAGTTACAAAGGTGATTCCGTCAGGCTGTTTTCAGGATTCTAACTTTTTGCACGTTTCGCAGCATTTTGTTCTGCATTAATATTATTATGTAATCGTTTTCCTTGGACCAGCTCTTGTTTCTGGGTTGGTTTTTGGGGATGTTCATACTTGGACAATGTTTATGCCATGCTCTGGTGTCTGACTGATTCGTCTGGAGTTTTAGCTTAGAAGCTGTCCCTAACTATCTCGCATCAGGTTGGTCCGAGAATTTTGCAGACTCCACTTTTTGTTAGTGCATACTCGTCTTAATCTGCAATATACTACTATAGTGCCTTTATTGTGTTTATTTGCCCAAGTCGAGCCGACAAACTTTTTCTCTACACCCATTTACAAAAACATCTACTATGTTTACACCCATTTACAAAAACCTCTGCGAAGTCTACACCTATTTACGAGAACTTAGGCAATGTCTATATCCATTTACAAGAATTTCTGCAGTGTCTTCAACCACTTTCAAGAACTTTATGAATGACCTAGACTTAGAATACCTTACAGCCTCACTCTGCTTTAAAAATGCTCTTTGTCAAATTTAGGTTTATCATTTAAGTTTGGAGATGATACAAGTTTTGTGTAACAGTTGTAAGAGACTTTATCGGTTTGAAATATTTCTATTTCTATTTTATTTTTTTAAAAATATTTTTAAAACCCCATTCCTTCTCTCGATACCAGACAGGCCACCGAACTCTGGGCAAAGAATGGGACGGCACCGCTCTTACATCAACTGAGCTACGAAAACATGGGTCCGGTGAAGGAGACTTTCATCAGTACAATGGAAAACCTTGAGTTCCCCGGCGTATCGGTGAGTATGGGACTAATTCATTGGCATGGACCAGGTTTAATTGCGTTATACCGGAAGTGACATGGGCGTTTAAGTTCATGTGCTTTGTATGTAATATTCCCAGATGGGTTTCCGCCAACAGCCAAACATACGGATGATGGGAATGGAGGAAGGCCTAATTGAAATCGATACCTGTCAAGCAGAAGCAAATTTCAGAGTTTTAATAACAGTTTTTTTCTGGTTTTTTTTTGTTGTTGTTTATTGTTGAAAGGGAAGTCTTGTATCTCACTGCATGCAGCAGTATCATATGAATTCCTTAGAAGAGTATTTTTTTTCTCCACTTGGTAGTTAATAATGCTAAAAAAATAGCCCATTAATGTATTTTGGAACTGTAAGAAGTATCAAGAGTTTGTCCCTACGCACTCGTCTAACAAAGCGTAAAAATTTGCTACCAGTGAGGACTAGACTATTTCTTTTTATTTAAATCTTTCCTTTAATGCCACAGCAAAATGCGCCCACCTCCCCACTTTAAATAAAAAAAGAAAACAAACTTTTTAACAAGTAGATAGATCTGTGTGAACCTAAAGTTAAGGGATAATGATTATAACATATTCATGACCCCCCCCCCCCCNCCCCTTCTCCTAGAAATAAATAAAAGAAAATAATACCCCCTATATATTTGCACCCTACATTCCGTTCCAACGCCACCCTCACCCCCTCCGCTCCCACATAATAATCCTATTTACTATAACACCCATAGGACTTTGGTACACAAAATTCAGCCAAGTTCAGCTGCGCCAGAAAAGGCAAGAGAGTCAGCAGTATCACAGCGTCTTCTTAGCGAGAATATTCTTCTGCTTGTCTGTTATTCATAAATAAACACGGGGTTAAATAAACTTCTGTCATCCTGTGAACACGAATGCTTGAAATCAAGCCACACACTGAATTCCTCGATAAGCTCTGTTTATTGTTGTTATTATTATTATTATTATTTTATTATTATTATTATTACTTTTATTGTACTATTTTGATTGTATGTTAGATGTTGTGGTTATAGTAAACCCGGAAATGAAAGAAATGCCAGTCATTAGAAAAAAAAAGTCAGTAGGCATGGAGTCAGGGTAAAGCCCCGAAGAATGCCATTTCTAGGAATTTAAACACTCAGAAAAGAATTGAAGACGATTCACGTTAAAAAGACGATGAGGAGAATGGTCGTTCTGTGTGCCCCGTATATCTACTACTGCATCATATAGCCATCTTTCCTCGATATTTAGAATCATACCTATTTTAGATTAATTTTAAAGTCGTTTTTCTACTCCCTGGTCTATCGAGGTATTCGGCTGTGCGACAACAATTTGATGACGTGTGTAATTGAGCGTTGCATGAGCTGAAGAGGGTTCTGGTGTCTATCAATACTGTAAGCCTGGAGTAAGTTTGCATTAGCGTTCTGTGTTCAGGGCGCAAATGGCGAAATGCCTTGGAGTTAATTTGAGCCCAATGTTTATTTATTATATACATTGGCAAGGTCACCAATTCAGGGTCTTTAACGCGAAGATTACGTTGCAGCGTTATTTTTTCAGAGCTGAAACCAAAATAGAGGAACGCTCCTGGAAAAGCTGGCCCAGAAATGAGACAGAATTAATGTGAGAAAAGCAACAAAAAAACAATGGACGGAAGAAAAAAATAGCAAAAACAATCAGCGGATGGAAGAATAAAAGAGAAAAAACAAAAACAAAAAAACAAAAATACGAAACGGAAAAAAAAAACCGTTACTGTAAGACAGTGTAAAGGGTGTTCAGGATAAAATAAAACGTCTAAAGCAGATGGCAGTTACGGTTAAGCCCAGGTGTTCTCAGTTGTACTGAACATTTCATAGATACTCCACCCCACGCTGGACTATTATCTTATATTTCCTGAAGAAGGCTGCGAGTTGGCTGGAAATAATGCAAGGAATAAAAGTCCTTTACTGCTGCAGTGACTTTTTTTTTCCTTGGCGAGAAATACTAGGATTATTATCCTGGAGAAAAGTGCACTCTGTCTTCTAGGAGAAAAACACAGACACACAGACAGACACACACACACACACACACACACACACACACACACACACACACACACACACACACACACACACACACACACACGCACACACACACACTAACCCCAAGGTTTTGGTACTTCTTCAGGAAAATAACTATTCCCTTAGATATTATAGGATAAACATTTGAAGATAACAGTGCTCTGATACGAAAGAACCGCATGTTTTTATAGAAAGCTAAAAGGTGAAAAAAGGTGTGGAAATATTTTGTGTCGGGCAGTTTTTTTTCTTCTGCTTACACCAGGCTTTCCTTTAGGTTCCAGCTCACTGATCAGGTTAAGAGTTAGAAGGACGAAAATATTATTTTACTGAAAGGCCTTTGTTTCGAGATGACGACTCCTTGTTGAAGAAACTTACATTAAATTCATCGCATTTTTATTGTCTTTCTCGTGTCCTATCCTTACATGATAGGGGCAGCTCATCTGGATGCCTGATTTGCCACAAGGCACCAGCAGATGGTCTCATGACCTAATGTCCACTCAGTCCTTTACTATTCACTCTTCACATCCTGATCTAACTCATGGCGCTGCCAGCATTTGCATATGAAAGCTGGTGGTTCAGCCAGCATAACGGGTCCTCATATTCGCTTTCACAGTACCTCTTCACAACAACAACAGAAAATCTCTGTTGTGTGGGCCTTTGCTGCCAAGGAGGAATCTTGAGTGACTTTCCTGTGTCAACTTCCAGCTCCACCTTAAGGATGCTAAAGGCGTGCGCATTTTACTCTTCATGCGAGGTTAACTGTT
Organism: Ellobium chinense; assembly: GCA_033807755.1. Taxonomy (NCBI): domain Eukaryota; kingdom Metazoa; phylum Mollusca; class Gastropoda; order Ellobiida; family Ellobiidae; genus Ellobium; species Ellobium chinense. The sequence continues at coordinate 174,927 of JAWQUT010000182.1, read as the reverse complement.
GTTAAGCATTACATATATTTTCTGGGCTGCGTTTGTTTGGTCTCTGCAATGTGACAAAATGGGAAGCCACACTCTCCTTGCATTCTGTGGGCGGTCCTTAGCAAAGGGTGCGCTTTTGATTAGTGGGCGCCATTCACTACGAGTAGGGGTGCACACCTACTACAGGTTTGTTAGAAATGTGTCGCTTATTGTATAAAGCCGGAAGAGAAATCTCTGCAACATGGTGGTAACCATCTACGGATTCAAATTTGTCAGTGGAACGTCTTGTCAACGGGGTTGGGTCGGACGAGAATGTGGCAAGAATCAGCGATGGTCTGTTCACAAGGAATGAGACAACGAAATAAATATAGTTAGCACCACTCGCAAGCGAGTGCAGTGTATTCTGTCTCTTCCGCATTAGTCGCAGCCATCTTGGCTTGCCTAGAGACCGATACTTCCTTTGCTAAGGAGTGGATGTGACTTCCCACTTTGTCAAATTGCAGGAACCAAACAAACGTAGCCCTGAGAGCTCGAGTAATATTTGTATGTAGTAGGCCCTTCCTCAATCCCGTCTACGTTCTCCACCATGTATTAACTAGTTTCTTGGCAGCTTCACGTCCCTGTGCTGAGAGTGAGGAAGGTCTATCCATTCCTTGACTGCACGGTGAGTTGGTGTTAATATTATCAATCATACACGTTTCCCTAGGGACCAGTGTCTTTCAGAGGTTCGGACAGGGAAGGGATTGCTGTCGTCTACCAAGTACAAGGTAAGTACTTGGGATGGATGGATGGATGGATGGATGGATGGATGGATGGATGGATGGATGGATGGATGAAAGTTGCCTGAGAGGAGTGATCAGAATAAATCAGTACTGTGAGTGAGTAAGTGAGTGAGTGAGTGAGTGAGTGAGTGAGAGAGTGGGGTGAGTGAGTGAGTGAGCGACCGACCAAATGATCGAGCCATAAGCGAGCGACCGTCCAACCGATCCACCGACCGACGATAGGACACTCAGAGAGGGAGAAAGTGAACGAACGAAGCAGTCAGTCAGTCAGTCAGTCAGTCAGTCAGTCAGTCAGTCAGCCTGTTAGTATCTTAGCATCAGTGCGTTAAGTAAATGAATGAATGAATGAATGAATATACGAAGTAAGGAATGCATGAATGAATGGAAAGAAGGTGAGGTGCAGTACAAAAACAAAAAAAAAACAAGAAAAATCCTAGGCTTGGCGGAAAAACTTACAACTAGTTCTATCGCCAGAATGTATTCACCTGTGTGCTGATTGATTTATTTCAGGCGGCAACTTCACCCAGGTAGCCATTCACCAGCCGACCAGTTCCAGCCTGGATTTTGAATGCAAATCATGTCAACAGATCATATGGCAAGGTGAGAGACTTGTGAGCCTTTCTTTGATTTACATAGGTATGGAGGAGAGATTGAGAGAGAGTAGTGACAGAGAGAGAGAGAGAGAGAGAGAGAAAAGAAAGAGAGAGAGAGAGTGTGTTTCTGTGTGTATGTATTATGTGTGTGTGTGTGTATGTGTGTGTGTGTGTGTGTGTGTGTGTGTGTGTGTGTGTGAGTGAGTGAGTGAGAAAGAGAGAGAGAGAGAGAGAGAAAGAGAGAAAGAGTGAGGCAGTAAGAAACTTGCTAAATATGGTTTATGAAGCTTACAGAGGATAAAATATGCGCGCGAATATGAGGAAAGAGAGAGAGAGAGAAAAGATAGAGAGAGAGTGAATGAACCAAAGAGATGGAGGTGAGAGAGGGAAGAGACTGAAGGAGTGAAAAGCCAGCGGACGAAATCTGTCTGAAGATATTTTATGGCGTCAAAGAAAAAGTGAGGCTGACAAAGGGAAAGAATCAGGAAGACAGATGAGAGATAGAAAAATTTGGATTGCTATTCAGGATTAAAGAGGGGGAATTGATAGCTTTTTAGTTATATAAGCGAAAGAGAGAGAGAGAGAGAGAGAGAGAGAGAGAGAGAGAGAGAGAGAGAGAGAGAGAACGAGAGAGAACGAGAGAGAACGAGAGAGAGAGAGAAAAAAAAGAAGGGGAGAAATAGACACTTTGTAGCCGGAGCTGCGATTGTGACTAATGGTGGTTAGTATCGTTTCTGAATATCGATTCTTTCGATTAACATGAATTTTTATTCAGTATCGAAAGTCAAGCTCTAGAGTTTCGAGATTATTTTGATATAATCGATGAGGGCGGTGACAGTTTCTCTGACTCGGCATAGGATTTGTTCCCCATTTCTTTGAAATTACCATTTATCATGCCTTGCCTCGCCTAACCCGGCTACCATGATCTAGTCTCAAAATTCTTCGAAAGTAACAGTGATCCCTTCCAAGCCTGAGTAACAGCCTGTTAGAGCTTCGCCAACGGCTCTGTGTCGAAAATATCGAGATGAATTTCAGTCCTATTCATTTCCGCAGTACCACCCCAGTGCAGGTATAAAAAGTATGATTAGATCAAAAGGATCAAATTTAGATTCGATGCTGTTCGGAGCAGTGAAACTACTGGCACGCGGTAGTGAAGCAACTCTGTGGATTTCAAGGACCACACAGAGAGGGAAATCATTGCAAGTTAGTAAATCAATTTTTAGTAAATTCTTACATCTGACCCGTATTCAAGTGATTCGTCAAAAACTCAAAAGGCACACAAATAACAACACGTCTTTTGTGAATTTTTCACTGTATTCCGTGGGTTCTCGATGGTACAAATTTGAGCCTGTATCTTTTTCTTTTTTCTTTTTGAAAAAATAGATATGACTATGGTGGAGCAATATATCAGAGTTTTGTGCGTTTTATAGTAGTCACTCCCCCCCCCCCCNCCCCAATCCCACCTCCTTCTATTGCGCCCCGCCTTTTTTTTTCTGTTATCAGCGACACAACGAAAAGAGTAATCAGCTGCCACACTGAATTTCTATCTCATTCTCCACGGTCCATAGTTAATTTATAATGACATTTCAAACAGCCTCGGGCTGATGCTGTCACTTCTTCTAAGTGACCTTTATTCCCCATTCCCAGAGGTTTCCTACTTTGTCAATTATTCAGACATTACAGCTGGACCTTGTCAAACTGCGCTTTGTAACAAAATGTCTTGTAGATGAAGGATAAACCACGCCTGCCTGGATTTGCCCTGGGGTATGCACTACACGTTTATCATATTGAATTCATAGTTTGCCATTTGAAAAACGCACATTTGAAAAAGTCTCTGTTAATGAATAATGTTGTATTTTGCAAGTACGAACTATGGAAGACAAATGGGATAACCTAAAACAAATTTGTTAAAATTAACATTTTCTACGATCGCCTGGAATTTTTGAGCATTTTCATGATGTGTTTCTGATAATGTCATTAGACCAACATTAATTTTCTGACTAACTACTACAAACACTTGAAAATCGATAGAAAACTCTTACTCAGAGAGCGGGCAACAGATTCAGAAAATCTTCAAAGAAAGATACCCCCGTCTATCAAGTGTTGCAGCTCCTTGACTTCCTGACACTCTATTGGGACCGAACCACATTTGGGTCCTTGAGCTCAAATGTCCTTCTGTTGTGTTTTTTTTTCCTGCCTCAGGAGGGATTTGAACCCATCGCGTCCAGTTTCTTAATTTCTTGCTGCATAACCTTACTACCACTGCGAAGTCATAGTGAAAGTTGCAGTTTTGGTATATTTAAACTTATTATACAACATTCCACTGTTCGCTACGTTTGTCCATACTCATGCTGAGGTCTTCTCCACAGTCTCTGCCAGATCCTTCAGAGTAACCTAAAGAGTGGAATAGACCTGTTACATCAACATGAGTGAGAGAATATCTAGTTTTGTCCTTGTAGGTAATATGGGAATAAAAGACACAACAGATGAAGACCCAGCAAACTGCCACTCAAAACAGCCAGACATGTTATGAAACAGTGACCACACCCGCATAGGTTTCTTCTTATAGTGAACAAAAGACGCAACCAATGAGCGCTCAGCAAACTATCAGTGCCACTCAATACAGACAGAGACATATTATGAAACAGTGACCACACCCACATAGGTTTCTCCATTTAGTAAATATGGGAACAAAAGACGCAACCAATGAGCGCCCAGCAAACTGTCAGCGTCACTCAATACAGACAGACATATTATGAAACAGTGACTACACCCGGTTAGGTTTCATCGTCATCACTATGAAGTGAGAATATTGTTAATTCTGGTTTTACAACCACTTGTCTGTTACGGCGTTCTTGCTGTCACGAACAGTTTGTAATTCTTTTTACAAGTTGGAGCTCCGTGTTATACTTGCGAGGAGACCTGATGGACGACCATATTGGTTTTCAACCCGTGGCGCTTAACCCTCTAGTGCCCAGCCCTATTTACAATGGCACAAAAAGTCCGAGCTCCAGTTTTTGGATCACTTCTGGATCCACTATGCTGGAACAAGCATCAAAATGATAATAATAAAAATAATAATAATAATAATAATAATAATAATGTGGTTTATAAGTCTCATATCCAGGCTAATGCCCGCCCATGCTACTTCACACTATCATGGTGGGGGGATGATCTTGGTTTGCTTTTTCTTTGTTCCGCGAAATGTATCAGATCTGATACGCTGGGCACTAGAGGGTTAATTATAATAGATTTTAAAAAAAACAAAAAAACAAATCAATCTTTATTTACCTGAGGGAATGTGTTTTACAATGCAATGCAATGTTATATATTCATTCATGATAATAAATACATATGTAACAGTGCACACAAATATACTGATACAATTTAATCACAAACCGAATCTATAACATAGTCATTGTTAGTCGCCGCAGAGCAGCGTTCTTATCCCACCTGGTTCGAAAAGCAAGTACTCATTCATACCTGAGTCGAATGGGGAAATAAAAGTAAACTGTCTTACTCAAGGACACCACAAAGCACACCGGCCGGGCCCGGAACCAAACTCATAAGCTGTGTGACGTCATACAGCGAGAAAAGGTAGCAGACGATTGGTGCGGATGCAAGCGCAAACCGTCATTGCTAGTCTATCTCGCTTTTTGACGTCACACAGCACGAATAATGGTGGCGCACGCAGAGCAAAAATCCCGATATTCCAGCGGTGTTTTCGGGCGAAAGAAAAAATATACGCCGCTTAAAATTAAAGATAGATAGTATGGATTTATTAGACTGTAACGCAAAAAAAAAAACAAAACTACCCGCGTCCCTTAACATTCAGGCTGGGGCGGATTCGAGGTCGGAAGTATACGAGACGATATCCCGAAGCATCTCCGAACAGGGCGAAATACTACTGCTCAACCTGGAATCGACAATATAAGATATGACAAGGCATCCCGTCATAATCTCATGATTCTTTCACAGGTGGACGCGTGCCCAAGGACGAGCAAGTGGTGGTGCCCCGGATGAAGACAATAAAAATGTCGGTATTTTACACATGCACTGGACTGTGTGCTGGAGGCATTGTCTTGGCTGTCTTCTTTCTCACCTACAACTTGTACCACAGGCGGCTCAAGTGAGTTTGAAAGGCTGCATACTTTGATTTTTGTTGTTGTTCTTGTTGTTGTTGTTGTTGTTGTTGTTGTTGTTATTGTTGTTGTTGTTGTTATTCTTCTTCTTCTTCTTCTTCCTCTTCTTCTTCTTCTTCTTCTTCTTTGAGGGCAGGGACACAAGATGAGATGCTACTTTCTACACTGGAAAAAAAAAGAATAAGTGGCTTTTCATTACGTATTCTCAGACATTTTTTTGTCTTTGAACTGAAATCTTTACTACCCCTCCCCTATCCTAGACTCAGTATCTGCACGTGCACTGGTGTTCTGATGCACTCACAAACATTGCAGGGGCTGCTTCCATTTTGGCGGTCGGTAGAATAATCGAAATTCACATTTTACTCTCGTTGGAGCCATGCCCTCTCGACAGTCGACTAATAGCAACAATTTTCTTTTGCCAGATTTATCAAGCTTTCCAGTCCTAAACTAAACAACGTGGCAGTGGTTGGCTGTATTCTTGTCTACACTGCTGTTATCATGCTAGGCTTGGATGATAGGACGCTGACGGATGATTCGTTTCCCATTGTTTGCTCGGTAAGTCGGATTGGGGGCTTCTCTGTGGGGGCAAGGAGAGGTTGGTTGGTTGGTTGGTTGATTGGTTGGTTGGTTATGGCTGGTTGGCTGGCTGGCTGGCTGGCTGGCTGGCTGGCTGGCTGGATGGATGGATGGATGGATGGCTGGATGGATGGATGGATGGATAGATGGATAGATGGATGGATGGATGGATGGATGGAAGGCTGGATGGATGGATGGATGGGTGTCCATGTTGTGACTGGATATGTTGGTTGGCACTAGCTGCCCGGCAGTCAACGAGAACGCGGGATGGCAGCTTTGGTTAGGGTCAGTCAGTATCGATGACCGTTTCTCTGACTAATTGAACAGGTGCAAGTATTTTTATTTTATCACTATCATACAGATATCACAACCAATTTTGCATAATTTCTTGCACCTTTCCGTTTGATGACAATTCATCAGTTCTTACATATTCAGTTGATCTACTGATTTGTGTCCATCAGACTAAGATATTGGTTCTTTTCTTTCAGGCTCGAGCATTTCTACTGGCTGCCGGTTTCTCTTTGGCCTTTGGTGCCATGTTTGCAAAGACGTTCAGGGTACACAGAATATTTACACGAGCCCATCACGGACTGGTCAAGTCAAAGGTGAGTAACGTAGATTTTTTTTTCTTGACTTTTAGGGGTGAATTTGCAAACCAAAATTTAACATGCCAAAGCTGACTTTCGGCATGGTTACCATTATTCCGGTGTTTACCATTCATTAATGTATTTCAAGTACGACATTGTCCAGAAGCTCAGGAGTTCCAGCATTCAACGTTACCGTCCCTCAGTATGCGGTGCACCCAGTCATCACTTTGTATGCAGTGCACACAGTCATCATTATGTATGCAGTGCACCCACTCATCACTATGTATGCAGTGCACCCAGTCATCACTATGGACAGACAACAGGCACTACTTCAACACACTGGGAATAATGGTTGCGTCCTTCTTGGGCTTCACCACTCTGCGCATCTCTCCTACTTTGACCATAACATTTGTGAGCTTGCCCATTGAAGATGGGATCTCTCACCAACGTAAGAAATGGATTACTGCATTATAGAAAGCACCTTTAATAGCGTTTAGCATGTAGAATTAATGTAATTCTTATGATGGTAAAAGATCCTATCATTATTTCGCAAGTTCTCAGCTTTATCAGAAGATCTTCCAAATCTCTGCGAGAGGGGTCGAGAATAAGAGGTGAACCTATAAAAACAAGGGTTCTTCTGGCTTGACCGCTCCAGAGAAAGAGGATGTGAAATTGCTTTAGGTTGTGATTTTGGTATACATTGGCTTCTCTTCCCAATGGCAATTTTCTTACATTGGTTGGATCACATAGCCAGAGTTCCGGCATACAAACAATACAATAACCTTTCCAGGCAGTTTTAAATAATTCTGCTAATCGTGGATGAGTTTGAATGCGGGTGTCAACTTCTTCGTTTTCGTCAGCATGAGTTCCTGCTTCAAAACAAATTACCTGAAACTGTTTCATCAATTGAACGTGTGAAATAAAGTTTGAATATAAGTGTTACTAGACACATAGTATATTATTCTCTATATTTACCAACGTAAGCTTTTGTTTCCTTTCATTCTGCAGTCTGGACAGTTTTTAAAGCACATTTTTATTTATAAACAACAATGAATGCCACATCTAGATAATATTTGCAATGTAAGAAATATATTTTTTAAAAAAGCCATGTGTTTCATGCGCACTTTAGGCTATTATTAAAATGAATTTAAAAGTCATTTTATCATTCATCGATGGATGGATGGATGGATGGATGGATGGATGGATGGATGGATGGATGGATGGATGGACGGACAAACGGAACAAGCTAATGGATTCATGGATAAACGAGCGAACAACGCTGTCACGAATGGGTTGATACTGTGTAAACAAACGGATGGATAGATTGATGGTGTTTGGATAAACCGATAAACCGATAAACCGATGGACGCACACACAGAGATGTATATGCCTGAAGAAGGTGGCAGGAGGAAACATGAGATCTCTTTCTACAACTGCCATGCCGACTGGCCGAAGAGATCATGGATTTTTACTTCTACATGTCTACTAGCCACCTCGACTGTTCTCCACTGCTTTGGACCCCTGTCCAATTCGGTGGTCCATTCAGAATCTTCTCTCTGTACCTTCCACTGCTTCGTTTACTACTTAGCTCTCCCCTTGTTATCAAATGCTTTAAGTTGTTGCCTGCCTTCTCCACTTGTTATCAAATGCTTTAAGTTGTTGCCTTCTCATTACGTGCCCCACGAATTTTGCTTGTCTTCTTCTCACTGTAGTAAGTACTTTCCTTTCATGACGGACACAGGGAAAAGCTTGACACAGAAAACCAATAATCGAACCTTCCATCCTCCCGTATTGACTGTCAGTAATCGAATACTTCAGAAGCCATGATCTGGTACCACTCGGCCCTAATGGGACTAGACGGGCATCCGGAGGGAAATGAACTTAAAAGCCCCAAGATTAAAGTAATCCCCACCCGTCTGGCGAAAAGAGCCAAGTTGGTTACATAACCGGAAAATCAAGCGGAGTGACCCCTGTCAAATTCCTCGTGTCGCCCATTTTTCCCTTTCAATAAATCTTTTAGTGGTGGAGACCCGAGGAAGTGATGATGGGCGGAAGGGAAGGAGTCGNGGGGGGGGGGGGTGCTCAAACTTGTATGCATATAAGATGATATGGTTAGTGATGAGTTTGATGGTTGGGCCCCACAGAATAGAAAAATCTATACAGGCACTAATGAGTGGCGTCACTAATAGACATTCCCCATGTCTCCACGTGAACTGCATTTGTTTTTCTCCAGTCCAAAGTGAAGGTCCTGCTTAAAGACCACGTGCTAGACGCTGCGTTTCAAGAGTATGGGTCTGAGGCCAGGGGTGGCGTTTCGCGACATTCAGGAGTAGCGATTTGTGTCTGTGTATGTTTTTTGTTTTTTTTCACTCTATGCTTTAGCCTAACTGCACTTCTTTGAAAACACATGGATAGCACGAGGCAAGGGGTTGATGCTGGGGAACTTCTCAAGACCCTGCAGGTTGGTTTAAATGTCGTAAGGACAAGAAAAAGAGAAAAATATTTTCTGCTTAGTGTATGGCTATTCCGTTAAATTTTATAATGCGTTAGATTATAAATCCGCCAATTTGTGGGCCACTTGGGGCTTTAAAGCTGTTTCTGTTATGTTAACTTCCTCATCTTTTCAGGAATTCTTGCAAAATTTGAGATCAGTATTCGACACAATGAGAACTTCTATATGGTTCAAATCTACAAACCCATAAGCGAGCAAATCCAGCCAGCCAGCATATTTTGACTTTAGAGTGGTTTTGAATGGGAAATTAAAAAAAAACACCTCTTCGGGTTAGTTTGTGTTGAAAACTTTTGATCAGCATCGATAATAACAAAAATGGACACTCGTCAAGGCGCACAGTTTCGGGTTTGCATGTGAAGTAATAACGAAACGAAAAGGTGCGCAGCTTCACTGATGACAATTCTCTTTGCATACAACGACATACCCATGGCACAGAATAAATCTCAGGCTGCAGATTTACTTTAAATCAACAGGGACAAATGTAAATAATCTCCAGTGATTTTCACAGTATATGAACCATCGCTCTGCAGATTGTCTGTCGGGTCAGATTTTTTATATTGCTATACGAATGGCACCTGTAGCTAAGCACCTGCGAGCACAGAATCTGCCAGATATGAGATGCTAGACATGGCTGCCCTTACGGCATAGTCGAATGTTAGCCCTATCCATAGATGGCCCTGTTTAATGTGACCTCATCACTTCAAGCTGAAAGGAAAAGAAAGAGAGAGAGAGGGGGAGAGAGAGAGAGAGGGAGAGAGAGAGAGAGAGGAGAGAAGAAAAGGAGTAAAAAAAGAGAAAAGGGGGGAAGAAAGAGGTAGAGATTTGGCCTCGTTTGCGATTAGCCAATTTTTAACCATGCGAAGCCAGTTCACTAAATCTCTTACTCGAGTCATCGATGATCAACATTCGGTCCCCCTTCCTCCGCTCCCCACCCCCTCCCCAAGAAACACACACACACACACACACACACACACACACACACACACACACACACACACGCACGCACGCACAGAATCACACTGTCAACTCGACTTGGACCAAGTCATTTCAGCCACACCCGAGAGCGGCCAACACAAAAATGGACACCGCCTCTCTTCGATACAATCATAAGAGTTTGTCTGCGAATAAACGGATCAAGAAACGGCTGACAGGTCGAGACTTATTCTCTGGACAGTCTAGAGACTGCGAACCCCGTAGCCAAGCCTGGCCTGAGATGTAGATACCTACTTTTCTTTCCGACGCCCTTCTCTCGGATCAAAGGACTGAAAGAAAAAAGGGAACTTTGGCCAATTCATGAGTTCATTGATTCGACTGGGCACTTGGTTCGCGCCGGGGCAGAGGCCAGAAGTGAAGGGCACCACGGATGTGACAGCCACGACAAAAAAGAGGACGAAAACAGGTCCCGGATGTAAACACACGCCATCCCCCAGAGGGCAGACAGCTTGCTTAGCAAATATGTTTCGTCTGGAACAAGCCAAATTTCATTACGGTTATTCTTATGCATCGCTGAACTATTTTTATGCCCCCATACTTGGAAATGTGACGGAAATTAACCGGATTGGCGAGGGGAGCCACTTCGGAGAGCGGGCAAGGAGCGGGATCAGAGGCTGCTGGCTTGTATGTTGTGTCAGAAATTTGCTCTGCCACGTCTTTGGCGACGGCGACGTGTTTTCATTACAAGCAGTGCCACGGCAAACTGTTGGCTTTCCTTGTGATCTCATGTTCATGGGTGTGCCTTTTTTTAAAAAAATAAAACTGACAATAGGACTTATATATACACCCCGAAGAGAAAGTGTTTTACGACGGCATACAATGTAATACGTTTCATTTGCAATACAGATAAACATATTACAGTAAACATCATAATATAAATACGCAATTATGAAATCCATAATAAAATCATTGCTGATCGCCACTGTGCAGCGCCCTTCCCCCTTTTCTGAAGTTCTAAGGCAGAACTACTCATTCACACCTGAGTCAGTTGGAGCAACTGGAGTGAAGTGTTTTTCCAGAGGAAACCGCAAAATAACCTGCCCAGCCCTAGAATCGAACACACAAACCTTAGACTCTACAGCTTTCAGTTTCTGAGTACGACCCACAAACTGCACGGTTACGTTGCCCCGAAGAGGGGCGGAAGGATGGAGGAAGGGGCAGGGATTGCAAAGATAAGGCAGATAGACAGGATCTCTTGGCGCGATAGGGGTTTTACAAAGTGTTTGACAATACCAGGGCATCTCGCGCAAGTATCCAATTTAGTTTGCCAAAGAACTCACGGGCTGAGGCTTAATAGGTTACATTTTAAAAACTCGTGGAAGTTATAGTTCAGGGAGTATGACCTAATAATACACAGAGCAAATTGCTTCCTTCTGGACTGGACTGTTTAGTCATTTTAGTCGCTGCCACCTTAAAAACTGACAAAAGCACAGTACTGTGAAGTTCTGACCACAACAGTCTCTTGAAGTCATAAGGCAATCCCGCGTCTGCCTTTAGTTCATCCTGCAAGCCCACGTCTGCCTTTAGTTCATCCTGCAATCCCACGTCTGCGATTAGTTCATCCTGCAATCCCACGTCTGCCTTTAGTTCAGCCTATGTCCCACTGATTATGAAGTACACTGCATACCTTAGATACATCTCTGTAATCACATTGGACCTTAATATTATGGTCTTTATATGGATAATCATGGATCCACTCAGAATCTTCTCCTAAATTCTCTTGTACATTATCATCAACATGTCAGTTGCTCCACTCATTATTATATGTGATTTTTTTTGTGTTTTGTAAAGCCCGACACTTCAAAATTTAGAATGATAATGTGCCAGTTTTTTTTTCCTCCTTCACCAAACAGAGATCAGACAAACAACCAGCCAACATTTTTTTCTTTCTCTTTAATAGCTAATTGTATCACTCAGTCTCAACATCAGAGTCTGTATATTCAAGTGAATGATTCTCAGTGCATCACTATATTACAAGGTGCTGTTAATATGAAGTATAGTAGATCAGTGCTGCTGTTGTAAAGAATATTTCTTTTTCAGCCCGCAAATACAGTTGGAAAATGATATAGAAAAACAGGCCCATTGCAAAATATACTGTCCTTCATACCAGTCGAACCCAAAGAGGTTATAATGCTGACTAGCGGGATAACCCTATGCACCGATATTGGTCAAAATTAAATGCGCGACGCCATATTGAATTCTATGGCTTAACCTTACATCCATCTACCTGTTAATTTTGGCAGAAAAAAAAACACCTGGAAGAATGAAAGTGGTGATATTTTCATCAGTTTGTTTCAATAGTATTGTCTATGAGTGTCCTACAGTAGATCTACTCTGTCAAAGTGAATACTGGGTCTACGATAACGTTCCTTCTAGTTATTGTTCCTGATTGTCCACAGCTGATTCAGGACACCCATCTGCTTGTGATCATTGGGGTTCTGTTGGCGGTGGACTCTGCCATGGTCTTCGTCTGGGTCATCGTGGATCCCATGAGTCGACATGTTTCTAACACCACCAAGGAGGTGAGTCCATTACAATTCTGTGTGTGTGTGTGTGTGTGTGTGTGTGTGTGTGTGTGTGTGTGTGTGTGTGTGTGTGTGTGTGT
>JAWQUT010000182.1:79277-162009 GCA_033807755.1 Ellobium chinense | reverse complement strand
TATATATATATATATATATATATATATATATATATATATATATATATATATATATATATATTATATATATGTATCATTTCGAGGGTATCGTACCTCGCCATGTAGCCATGTAGCCACTTTTCAGGAAAAACCAATACATTGATCATCTGTTATAGTTCTTGCCGTTGCAATTTGTGATTTGGGTCTTTTGCCATTCCCAGCGTAGGCTGAGCAGTTTGATGGTCATTTATCCTATGGTATTCAATTGCTCAAGTTTAGATGTAAGTTTCTCGAGTTTGGCCTGATTTACAAGGAGACAAAGTATCGTTTCTGTTATCGTAACGTATTTATGAGATGGTATGGAAACAAAACTGAACATTCTAATTCCAATAGTCTTGAAAGTAAAATACGATACTTTACGATAATCTGGATGCAAACTTATGGCCATTTTGACCCAAGACGCATAGTCGATAGCCTGAATAGCGTCTATAGATTCTTTTTCATTTGAAAATATTTATTGCATCTTCACTTACGATAGTCATAGTCCTTACCCTCAATTTGAGCACTCATAACTAAAATGCAATACTTCTATTTCATATTTACCTCTCTAAGTCAACAAACTGTTTTCTCTTCTGTCACTTATAAGAGCCTTCGCATCAATCAAGTTTACAAGATACTGTATTATACCGTATCCAGCTGGGTTAGTAGTATGGCCTAACCTCGCCATACTGCACTCAGGGCAAACAGAGGTCTGCTTCCAACCAAAGATCCAGCAGATAGTCCTGCATACGCTTGTTCCTCCAGTGACGATGGGTTTAATAATAACATATTGGGTACCATACAGGTTTATCATCGAAGTTTGGAGATAATTTTTTTAAATTGAGATCTTGCGCACTAGTGATAGGATCTCTTACCATCATGAGAATTACATTAATTCTGCATATTGAACGCTACGAAGAGTGCATTCAACACCAATTCACCAATGTAGCCTAATTCTTACGACGGTAAGAGATTCCATCGCTAATGTGCAAACTCTCAAATATCAAAGGTTCAAGACAGAAACCAATGTAGATCATCCCTGTGTGCCCCATGACTGTGGCTGGTTCTGGTCAGCCCCCGCTGCGCTCATGCATATATGACCTGACAACACTGCAGCTATATTTGATGTTGAGGGAGGAGCCAGCCACACAGGAAGCTGCCGAATAACTCATTAATTAGTACACTTTCAGCTTGGCGGAGTGATACACTGGGGGGCTCTTCGGCGCTGACAAATATTTACATGTTTGCTCAAGCTTTCCGCGAGACAAAATAATCACGCGGACTCGTCGATTGATTGCTTCCCACAGCCCCAGCTTTTTATCTCTTTTGTTACAAAACTTGATCGGCATCACGGCCGAGGCAACTTTACTTATGGGAAAAAAAGGATTAGTCTTTGAGACTGTTGAGACCCAAACTGTTTAAGCCTGATCTTTGACAATGAGGAGGCAAACTTAAGAGTGTATTTCCATCGGATCCCTCACGTCACGTCACGTCACATCACGTCACGTCACGTCGTTTCAAATTCGTAACGTATGAAGTCATAGACTATTATTGTCTCTTAAGAATAACAAATTTGAAGTCGTGGCGTGCCATGGCGGATTTGGTGGAATCAGCTTTGTCCGGTTGATAATGAGACGGAAAGTAGGTAATATTTCTGGCTTAGTGAATCGAGATGCTGGATTCCATGAAAACATGCCCTAACGGCTAACAGTGGCTAAATGACTACTCTTTACTCGTCGGCGTTATGGGAACAGAAACATTGCGGCTAGGAAGGAACTAAAACAATACGAATGAGAAGGAAAACTAAAAATACAAACGTAGCCAAAGTCACTCCTGTAGTCTTTGAAGTTACCCTTTGACTATGCATGTTTCAAGAACTAATATCACCAAATTACTATGGGCTCATAAAGCATGTTCGTGAAAATTAGTTCATTAAATAGAAAATATAGCGCATAGGTGTGTGGGATACGACTAGGGAATGTTACTTCTGGAACGTATCAGTACGTCTGAGAGCTTTTGTAACAAGCGGTAAGGATGTACAATGAATGTTATACATAGCTAAGAGGTCAAGAAAGACCAACGCTACGGATGAGCGGAACGCGCTGGTAGGCATTGTAATTTCGGTCTAGGAGACGAGTTCCATGCCCTGTTTGAATGCAATAAATTTACTAATGAGAGACGCGAATTTCTGAAAGACAAAAATAATTATTACAGACACCCCAATACTCTAAAAGCGCACCAACTCTTCTCCGATCAAAACAAACACACCCTCTTAAATCTTGACAGTTTTTGTCAAAATCATCCAGCATTCCTGAAGTTTCTATCATATTATTGCGCAATATTCCTTCCCCAATCATACCCAGTGTTATCACTGGGAGAAAATATCAGCTGGAGAAAATTGCTGTGTCGGGTTTTGTTCCTGATTTTCCTCATTTATTGTAGAAAGTCGGTTGGTGCCTCTTCCACACCACTTCGCAAGTTTAAAAGACTACGGAAGACGTTCAGGCTTCTCTCCTCGGCTATGCAACTATTTAAAAGAAAAAAACAAACTTTAAGCTCTTTGGACTTCTTTATAGCTTATAGGCATTGACGAGCATGGATAGGAAACTTAGAAAAGACTTCGAGAACACGACTTTGCCTTTGATCTTTATTATAAAGAGAGCGAATGACGGTGACGTTGAGAAAAGTCCCGCTTTCAGTTTTATTCTTCCGCTGCTTCAGTATAGCACGCCGAAAAATGGGTCTGGAAAAAGCTACTGAGGAAGTTTAAATGGTCTGGTTTGCTTCCTTCTCTGTTTGAAATAAATAGATCAAATGAATACGGATGACTTTTACAGTCATGTTTTTTTTTGGCTTTTTGTTGATAATTTTAGGGTTTTTGTGGTCAAAGTTATGGCAACGTCTCCGTGAATCGATGTCCCAGTTTTAACGTCCTTTCGGGATCACATTTCCTGTTGCTACTCCCAGTAATTTCTGTTTTCTCCTTGTCGATTTTTGTTAGTGTTCGAAGTTCCAGACACCCTATCAAGATTATCAGACTTTGCATCAAGTTTTCTCGAGTCATCATCTTTCGTTCCTTTCTCCAAGACCCAAACCATTCTTTCTTTTCTGAGCTGTTTGCGTCCGTCGTAATCTCAAGACTACCACAAGTCTACACTACCACTAGTCTACCTCCTCCTTTTCTTATTCCTAAACAGGCAATTTACATGCTTTGACTGAAGCTAGGACAGGATCCAAGGAAGGAAAGGGGTGGAGGATGCGGGGAAGAGAACACCGGGAATTTTTATGAAAGCGAGCACCGAAGCACGGGGTACATCTTTCATTCACACTGGTCACTTCATTTGGAGCGGTGCATACCCGTCATTCCTGGTTCTTCCAATACAGCCTCTCGGCTCTCTCATTATTTTCTTAAAAATGCGAAGCTGATAGAGTGCCTAGGAGCTGGCGCGTTTAATCGCACCAATCGTATTAGTCACCGGAAGTTGGCCCGCGTTGTCGTCCATCTAGCAGACTATCATGGGCGATCGAGTAGCGGGAAGTTACTTGGTCAATCTAATCAATTTCCTTGCTTCTGCTTCTTTAAACTTCTGGCGTTTCCATCATGCTGTGCCGCTTGCTAACCCCACGCGTTTTTTATTTTTACATTCGGCCGTTCCGTCTTCTCCTCCATCGTTGTTTTTCTCTTTCTATGCCCTCCATCTTTCATTGGGGGGAGGGAGGGGTGGAAAAGGGAAGGGGTATTACAGTCCTGCATTTGGCAGACATCCGTTTTGACCCCAATGGCTTAGACAACTTTTGTGTGTACAAGTATATTTTTCTTACGTAGATCTGTACATTGCGTTTACTTTTCAGAACGCCAGTAGGGTGGCCAGGAGGAAGAAAGCTTGTCTCTTGTTGCCAAAGGTCCCGGGTTCGCATCCTGTAGGCATGGTATTTTGTTTTGCCTGACATGGGGTCAAGTGTCGTCTCTGAATATGACCATAACTGTGCCAAACAAATCAACGGTAGAATTGTACGAAAGCAAAACTAATTGTTGAATACAATTTCTCACCACTGAACAAATTTTTTGCACTTACACGATACGAGTATCTTACAACCAATTCGTTTTCAGGGCGTGAAATTGTGACGTAAGTGTCATGGTCCCCCTTACATTTCTATGCTTGTATATAAATCCTCTGTCACCACAAATCAGAAAAAGATAATTGCTTGAAAGGGACTGACGTAGATATTTGTTTCAAAGAAGTTCATAAAGTTCTTTTTTTTTAAAATTTAAACCGCGTACATTTTCCCTCTGCCTGAGCATGTCTGAGAAAACACCGCTTGAATGTCGGGATTTTCATTCTGCGCACGCCGCCAGTACTCGTGCTGCGTGACGTCATAACGTGAGAAAAGAGAAACGACCGATTGAGGTGAACACTTGCATGAATTGCCTGGACCAATCGTCTGCTAGCCCACTTCGCCTTTTGACGTCACGCAGCACGAATAATGGCGGCCCGCGCAGGGTGAAAATCTCGACATTGCAGTAGTGTTTTCTCAGAAACTGCCAAGTGAAAGGAAAATTATACGCAGTTTAAATTTGATAAAAAACAATGTGAACTTTCTAAATTGTGAAGCAAATAACTACGCCTGTACCTTTAAACCGTTGGTCGCAACCCAACCACAGTGTCGAACGAGGGAGATGGGGGATAGCTGGAAGGGGGAAGGCAGGGCAAAATTTGTTCCTCCTGCGAAGGACCTTGGGGAGCGGACGCAATGACTGCTGGAAATTGAATGCCCGCCCACCGTAGAGGGGATCGAGTTTACGCGTTTTTCTAGATTTTAGTGTCCACACGTCGGTTGCCCTCCGATTTAGTACACATCATTGCCTGTCATATTTTGGACCATTCTCCTGCGGGACGAACCAATGTTACGCAGTAAATTGAGTCGTCAAACTTTGCTCAAAGATCTGTGTTTTGGGTTTGTTTTTTTCCAAGAGCACTGACCTTCGCCCAGGTGCACTTACAGGAGCAGAGAATGACCCAAGGACAGGGCTTAAATAAATGTCGTTCTTTGGGCGTTCATTTGTGTAGTTCCAGGGCTCCGTTTGTTTGGTCCCGGCAATTTGACAACGTGGGAAGCCACACTCCTTCCTAAGCAAAGAAAAAATCAGTCTCTAGACAAGCCAAGATGGCTATAACTAAAGCGGAAGAGACAGAAAACAATGCACTGACTTGCGAGTGATGTTAGCTAAACCTATATATCTTTGCCTCATCCATTAGCATACATACCACACTCTTTTCCGACAAAAGACCGTTGATAAGACGTTCCACTAACAAATTTAAAACCGTAAATGGTTGCCGCCATGTTACCGAACTTTTTCTTCCGCTATGTTACCGAACTGTTTTTTCAAGTTTTGACAAAAGACGACACATTTCTAACTAACCTTATATAGGTGTGCACCCTTCCTCATTGTAACTGGCGCGAACCAATCAAAAACGTACTCTTTGCTGAGGCCTGCCCCCAGAATACAAAGACGGCCCCTTTCGCGACGCCGCGGGGACCAAACAAACGTAGCCCAGAACTTCTTTTTCTTCCTCCTTTGTCATCTGGCTTGGGACATGTGTAGATCTAATCATATTTAGCTGCGCGGATTGTGAGTAGTGCTTATAAATTGAAGACTGTCAGCTCGAAGTTTGTGGATTCGACGACTGAAATGCAGGGTCGGGACGCTGCACTGCGGAGACTATTATGACTTTGTAATATATTTGGGTTCTGATACTGTAGTGGAACTATAAGTATCATCTGTACTGCAACTGTTGTATATGTACGTGTTGTCATGAATGAAATGTATTGTAAAAAGTATTTCTTAGTAGGTAAATAAAGATGAAATATTATGTTTTACCTTATCTTCACTTTTAGTGGCTTCTATCACTGACCACTCCTACTTTTCCACCAATTGTTATCAAAACTGGTAGGTGACCTCTCGAGCTATTCTGTTGACCAACCAAGTAACTGAGAGACCGTGCGACCGACTGACTAACCAACGATGGATCCAGATCAGTTCATCCAAAATACTATTAAGCTCAGATTAAGTTCGCATGAGCTGATCTCAACTTCACAAACTGCGTTCATATGATCCGAGATCTGCCGAGCCCTGTGACTACACGTGTAAGTGTAGCATGCTAGCATGGATCCAACACGGCATTCTCATTCCTCGCCAGAAAGCTGATGTTGCGTTCTTTTTGTCCACATTAATACCACGTCTCCTTGGGAAATATGACACTTCTTGACACTGACTCTTGCCCTCTGACCTCCATCGCTCATCTCCGCGGAGTTCGGCGGGCTGCGGGAGGTGATTTAACAGTGCCGCACATAAATTGGGACCCTATCGAGCAGGGGATTCCGTATCTTTAATGAAGATCTCCCCACCATATTTCCAAGCCGTGTTCTCTTCCAGTGTCCCATTTGGATAAAGTTCCGGGCGATTCGAGGAGAGTTCGGCGCGTCCTAGCCCGGTGGATGTTCCGGGTGGGTTGGTGGTAACGGGTACTCTTTTGATCGCGTTTTGAATGTAATCAGGAGGTAGTTGAGGGACTGAAGGGGGGATGTGGGGGAGGGAGTCATTTTGGTGGGGGGAAGGGGGAGGAGAATGGAAGGTGAGTTAAAACTCACAACGTGAGTTAAAACTTTAAAGTCAAGGCCATGAAAAGTCAAGGTTGCACAACAAAAATCGTACCGTGCCCTGTAGCCGTATGCATAATCCATGAGTTAATTAGAGTACTTTGAAGTTCTCTTCTTCGGCTTATCCTCTTATTTTCATAAATTCTTAAGTTTCTCTTATTTTCTTCTTAAAATATCCCCTTCTCCTTATCATAATATCATTTTTATCACCATTATTATCATTAGTACAGCCCTCTGTTATTATCGATATCATTACCTTGGATAGTTTAGGAAAGTTCTGACACCACTAGTTGTGCAATATTAGGGTTCAGATTTACATCGGCTCATAATACGTCATAATATCACCCACATAAGGAAGTTTTCTGGCATATTCCGGATTTTGGGAATCGCCAGCTTGGTCAAACATTTTTGTATATGATCCGTCTTGACATAATTGAGATCGTATTTCTTACATAAAGTCACAATTTTTAATTTTAGTGGCATTTTATTTTCATGGAGTTCTTTTGCTGAATATGAGATTCTTGGTATCAGTATTATTATGAGGATCTAAACCTCTTCCTGCTGATGATAGTGCTTGTAAACAGTATTGTTTTACTCAAGGCCTCATCCTCATCTGAATACTACGTTATCGATCAACGCAAACGAAATGTTTGAGAGCTTGCGCATTAACGATGGGATCATCATAAGAATTGGATTAGTGCATCGGTGCAAAATACACCCTAAATAGCTTTATCATGCAGAGGTAATGTAATTCATATGGTGTTAAGAGATCCCATCGATAATGCGCAAGTTCTCAAGTAATAAAAGCGACAAAGATGTAATTGACCTTTATTTGCCTCGAAGGAAATATACTTTATAATGCTGTGCTAGGTAACAATTCATTCGTGATGGAATATAGGACATTGCATTATATTAATAGTTGCAAAATTCGCTGTCCCCAGTCATTTGCACAAGTTCCTCCACCTTAGGGAGATTATGATGTCACTAAGGTACTTGCTTCAGTGACGGTACTCGCCACGAGATAGCGTGTGGAATAGCGAGGCAAGAACGACGCTTTGTGGTATCCTCTTTGGGAATAATGCGACTGTTAAAGAAACCTAGAAAGCATGATCGCTTTTATTTCTGTTATTGAGCAGTGACAATAACAATAATAGTGACAATAACAATAGCAACAACAACAACAACAACAACAACAACAACAACAACAACAACAACAACAACAACAACGTCCAGAAATAAATGAACAATACTAGAAGTATGTTCTATACAATCAGTTCATTCGCTCACTCATCCAAACCACTCTTCCATCTTTCATTCACCAGTTCATACTTCCCTACACGTTATCTCTTTCTCTCTCTCTCTCTCTCTCTCTCTCTCTCTCTCTCTCTCTCACAAACCTTCACACTCGCAAATTGACTCAGACCAGTGGCCACATGCATAATCCATACGTCAATTAGGGCATTGTATTAACCAAGGTGAATACTACAGATGTTTTTGGAGTTTCCCGTGGCTACCGCACTAAATTAACTAAAGTAAGGATAAAACGTACAGCTTCAGGACACGGTACGGTTCTTACTGTGCAACTTTGACATAGCCTTCCACATGACCCAAGCAATTTCAGCACAACTACTCTATACACAAAGTCTATATGTTTAAGAGGAAAAGTGTTTGTAAAAGTGGGACGGGGAAGCGGGGTAGGGGGAGGGAAAAAAGAGATATATATTGGCAAAAAACTTATGACTCCTCTTCAGAGTTGTTAGCATAAGGAAAGCTAACAAGATAGTTTTTATTTTCAAGTTCAAATATTTTCACATACTGCTGTGGCTGAAAGTGGCATTAGATCTGAATTTCACATCAAGTTCGTAACATGCAATATCATCATAACACTAGGAATTTCTATAAATGTTCATGTCTACCTTTGCTAAAACGATCTATGAGAGATTCGAATTTGAAAATAAAAGCTCTCTAATAATTACGTGATTACATGACTGATGAGGAAGTCGACGTCGTTGCATTCTGGACAACTCCATTCCCACTTCGTCATCGGTGCTAATATATAGGACAAGGTTCTCTTGCTCACGGTGCTCGTCAGTAACTGATTCCGGTGGAATCTGTCCTCTCCACAATCAGGGTCGGACTCGATCACCAAAAAGAAAAAGCCAGTTCAGAACAAGTTCAGTTCACTAAGGGGGAAAGCCCTCAGATCAAGTTCAGCTCTGTTCAATGAAAATTAAGTGGTTTTCAAAGCACATCAGTTCCTCTTGCGTTTAGAACTCAGTATTCGTCTCTGGTTTTCGAGGTAGATGTGAAGTTCAAATCCAGATCAGTTCGTCCAAAATAGCTAGTCTATTAAGCTCAGATCAGGTTCACGTGAACTGAACTGAAAAGTCCACGAACTGCTTTTATATGATCACATTTCTGCCCAGACCTGTCGATGACATATCTCCTTCTTTAACGACGCTCCTTAGTTAAACCCACAGAATTTTTTAAAAATCTACAGAAGCTCTATTTGCTCTAATTGTGACGTCACTGACACTTATTCCTCCATTTTCACCACATTGGTTTTCTCCGACAGAAAATGATGGCTATGCCTGTAGCTTGTAGACTAGCCAGATGCCCAATTTACAGACAAGTGGACCTGGGAAAATGTGAATGTCATACTTCCCCTTAGCAGCAACCGAACCCATCGTTACCATTCTCTCCCTCTGCTTCACGAGCAACCTTAATTTATGACACTATCTTTGAAGATCACCTGCCGCTAATGGCCTCATACACCCCCAGTTCCTTAAAGGGGCCTTTGTAGACAGGGTTGAACAAATATCTGGACATCCTTGAGGAGAAAAGAAACAACAGTAGCGATATCAGACTTTGTACGCCAAAGTTTACTTCGCAATCTTGACCTCCATCTCGTCTTCGCACTCAAATTTCACAACTCTCCTTTGGGCTAGAAATTTGATTGGACTGTCCAGTAATGACGTCAGAAACTGGAGTTACGCCCCACCCCATCCTTTTGAACACGAGAATACTATATTATGTAAACGTTAGAATGTGCAGTATTCGAATCCACATCTCGCTGTGACCAAATCTCGATGTTTATTTCAAACTTGGAAAGCTATCTAAGAATTCGACTTTGGGCTTTGGATCTTTTGGCGATTTTTCAGTATTATTCCTGTAGTTCTTACATTTCAGTTTTAGACGAGGTAGACGCAGTTTATGTCTCACCTGTGGATTGCAAAGTACAAGGAGAGAAAGTTTTAACAGATTCTAGTACTGTTATCATTCTTCTATAGCCTAGTACAAAGTTTTCTGAACTGGGATATCCACACGCGATGTCTGTTTACATTCACCGCTAAGGTACCTCGTAATCTCGTATTATATTTTTATCATTTAACAGAAGAGCACCAAACATGTAGAATCTGACACAAACATTAGGAGTCTCAGCGGGATTCGTTTCGGATTCAAGAATCTGTAAGCAATCGAATATCGCTATCGTGTTTGTCCAGTAAGCTGAAGAGTACTCAAGACCCATATATCATGTCTTTGACGTCGCCACATGTCTGTGTCTGCGTTCTGTTTACTTGTGTTTCAATTATCGCAGCAACTTTAAACTTGGAGGGAAATCGAAATATTCCAGAATGGAAGAGACTGTTTGACCCGTTTAGTGCACGCCGAAAGTGATGCTATCAGACTACTACCGACGGCGATCCTTTCATAGTAGCGAATCTACAAATTTGTGAAAACATTTGCGTGCGCTTTGCGAGATGGGCCTGTTCTTCCAGACGGAGATCGTCCGAATGCCAATTCCCCCGTTGCAGTGAACGATTCAAACAATAATATTATAATAAGTTTTGTTGCATGTCTGCTCCGTTAGTGATCTATTTAGCTGTGAACATATTTGCGTAGAACAAAGGACTTTCGCTTGCTCTGAGGAGGTAGAATAAATACGTGATTCGCAGCACTGTACATGTATAATGAGAACCTGTCATAATGATGTTATTGTGTCTGTATTCCATATTTATTTCTACATTGTACGCTTTTTATTTCAAGCTTTTGTCTTTTATTGGAAGCTGAGATAAGTATGTCTTAAGTTCGGAACGTGACGAATCTTAAAAGTGAGAAAAATGACTTTAAAGTAATCAAACCAACATCATAAGTGCATTTTGATTCACGTCGAAAATAATTACCTAACCGTATTCATATGCAGCATATGTCAAACTTCTAGAGGAGGTGGATAGAATGTTGATTAATGTGATTGTGAATTAAAACAATTTCAACCTTAATAAACGCAAAAGTCACTTTGTTTTGCACCTAGCGCAAAAACTTGGCCTACAACTTTCGTCAGTTTTTCCTGGATTGTCACATTATATTAACAACACAAAGTATAGGTCTACAGTTTATACCCTGTCTGTTCATCGTAGAGTCATCAATATGACTAGAGATCCACTCACACAGATCACGTATAACTGGGGAGTAGGGGGGAGATATATAATTCTTCTGTTCTTGAGTGAGAGGAATGAGAGCCCAGTCTGATAACTTTCATAGCTTACACATTATCCAGGGAAGTGCGTCAACAGGGATTTTACCAAGGATCAATTTTGAGAACATAGGCAGAAAAACAACAAAACAACCCTAACACTAGGAAATTTCTTGTCCCTGACCCTGGATCGAACCCAGGGTCTCTCAGTTTGCAAGTCTGAACGCGCTATCACTACACCATAGGGACATTAACTTCACAGCAATTTAGTCCTTAACTATGTACTGCCTGAATATTATTCTCTAATTTCCACCCATGAGCCTAGTGTTCACCCGTGAGTCCGTGACCCTAACACACTTTCAGCTGTTCACACACATCATACAGGACATTGCTTCTAATCCTTGCAAAAGACAGAAATTTCAGGATTCGTCATTATGTGACACTATCTGAAGTCTGGGTATCTGGTCCCATCCCATGTCGAGTTTCACTATTGAAAGACCTCACTTCAAACATGTATTGATCTGTGGGTGAGTGCATGGTGAGAACCAACTCTACTATAAGGTCGATGAAATATATTTCCCACACATAGTAAGTATCTGGTAAACTAGTTCATCAAGTACAAAACTAGGAAATCCAGAACACATCAGTAACTGTGCTCACGAAACTATTTATCGAGACTTTTCATCTTCTCTTCTTATCACTCTCGTGATTTATTTATAGTGCCAGATACTATGTTGTATATCACAAGAATGTCTGTCAAGTTTGCGCTCATTCATGAAGTCTGCCAGTCATCTGTCAATCTTTGAGTCTGCTTCAATAATCTGAGATATAATACCGATCAGCTACGTACGTACACGATTATTACGAAAACACATAATGCGTAATTAGCGCGATTGGAATACACTTTTTTAGTCTCGATATTTTCATACACAGACAATGTTATCAAAACCAATTACGTGTGCACCTAGCGTTAATCTGAAAATTACTCCTATGGCGAATTATTTCTGAGTCCCTTACCAATTTGACTTTCGTTAAACGAGTTCATTTAATCCACATAACGGTCTCTGTCCCATCTGCCGTAAATCAGCCCTCGTACAAGTGAGCCCTCATAACTTGCCTCAGGTTAGACAAAAGATTGTTAGACCTAGCCAACTGCCAATCCTCAAAATTAACATTATTGTCCTTTGCGACACAAGATCGTGATTGCCGTGATGAGGGATGGGAGTGAAATCATGCATCTCGTGCAGCATTTCCTTATCATGGATATTGTATGGTTAACACGAAATGATTTGGAATATCTTGTGAATTTGGTATTGACTGTGTTCGAGTGTAATGGTAAAGTGATGCAGAACTTTGCACAATTGTGATGGGCATCAGGGTTGGGCAGAACTGAGATCATTATGAACGCAGTTCGTGAGCTTAGATTCAGTTCGCTTGAATCTGATCTGAGCTTAACAGCTATTTTGGACTAACTGATCTAGATCTGAACGGTGGCTAATTTGGATGCTTGATCTGAATTTTAATTTTCTACCTAAATTTCAGTTCAGTTCACATCTACCTTGAAATTCAGAACGAATGCCAATTTCAAAACAAGAGGAACTGATCTGATATGAAAACTAAGTGTACTCAGATTTCATGGAAATGATCTAAACCTGATCTTAGGTGTTTTTTGTTTTCCCCTTAGTGAACAGTGGCCGTATGCAAAATCCATACGTTAATGAACGTATTGCGTTAACCAAGGCGAACACTACTAATGTTTTGGGAGTTTCCCGTGGTTACCGCACTGCGTTAACTAAAGTATGGATTATGCATATTGCCACAGGATCTGAGCTGACTTGTCTGGTGAAATTGTCCAACTCTGGTGAGCATTTAGAGACCCTTGGTCTTCATATCTGATCCTCTATCTTGCATCGTGACCCGAGCTCTTCTCTCTTTCTGTCGTAGGTGTCTGCGGAGGACGAGGACCTCATCTTCCAAGAGCAGCTGACCACGTGCCATTCCAACCATCTCCAAAAGTGGCTCGGTGCCTTCTACGCTTACAAAGGGCTGCTGCTCATCTTCGGCGTCTACATGGCTTGGGAGACACGGCACGTGAAGATACCTGCACTCAACGACTCGCAGTATATAGGTCAGTCTAATGGTTTCTCACTCTCTTTCCGTTGCCTGTGTTAGAAATGTTAATTTATAGAGTCTTTGCTACGCTTCATTCGGGAATCCTGCATGCTCCATTCATGTCTAAATTTTGGAAGTTGTCGATTTTAGTGGTGAGAAGGAAGACGTTGACAGACTTGCACAATAAACCCATATTTTTCCATCCTGTTGTAATGGCTCCTTCTACAAACCGCCAGCCGCTGACAACATTCAATCACGTCAACAACACGAATGAGGAAGATAATGTACATTTGTTCGAAAGGCATTGGGCTGTCAAGAGCTTATTGCTCACTGCCGAAGGGATTATATCATCCATTTCCTCCTCCTCTTCCTCCTCCTCCTTTCCCCCTTCTCCTCTTCCTCCTCCTCCTCTTCATCATCATTCTGCCCTAATGTCTCAGTGTATACAATGTTATCATCATGCCTTTCAATGAGGTGGTGCTCTTCAACATGTCCCCCTTCCCCTTGCCACAGACTAAGCTTTTGAAATACGCTGCTGCTCCTGGACTGTACCAAAGTACCCTATCCTCCCCACGTCTTATAGTGTGCAACGTTGTGATCATGACCAATGTCAATCAATGAGGTGGTGATCTTCAGCAGTAATTATGTTCTCCTCCCCTTGCCGCAAACCAAACTTTTTTCGAATACGCCACTGTTTTTGGACTACCGGTATACTAAATGCACGCTATCCTTCTCAGGTCTGAATGTGTACAACGTAGTGATCATGTCAGTCAGTGTGGTGGTCATCTCCAACATCTTGTCCAACCAGCCCACACTTGCATACGCCATGGAGGCAGCTTTCATGTTCCTCTCCACGACGGTGACACTGTGCCTGCTCTTCGTCCCTAAGGTATGGCTGCTTTTCTTCTTGTAGTTTTTTATTGTTGTTGTTGTGGTGATGACTGTTGATGATGGTGACGGCGACGGTATTATTAGTGATGGTGGGAGTGGTGGATTTGTGATGATAATTAAGAGGAAGATAATATTATTGACGAGGATGATGAAGCTCATCACTTTCGAGACTTGATAATAATGATGATGATGATGACGATGATGATTATAGTGGTGGTGGTGATGATGTTAGTGGTGATGATGAGGTGGTGGTGGTGATGGTGAGGTGGTGATAATTAAGAGGAAGATGATGATGTTATTGTTGAGCATGATGAAGTTCTTCACTTATTATAAAGATTGATGGGATTAGTAGTGATAATGATGCTGATGAATATTAAAGGCAGATCAACAATGATGATGATGATGCGATGACCACAGCAATGAAGATGATGATGATGACGACGACAATAATGACTAAACCGTTCCACCACTCACCTTTACATGTAACCATTTTCTCATCTCTTCATCCATTCATCGATGTACCATCCTTCCTCCCATCCTCCCATCCAGCCATCCACTTACATTTATCTATCTATTAAGTATTGTCGCATTTCACTATCATCCATCCATCCACTTCTTTCCACTCCATCCAGCCAGTCAACCACACATCTGCTTACCAACCTATTCTCACATCCCAACATCCATCCACCTATATCCAATCACAATTATATATCCAATCACCGATTTATCTATTAATCCATCCATTCACTCATTCTTTTCCCTATCCACTCTAATGTTACGACTGACGACCAGAGCTGCAGCCCATTCCCGATTTGGAATAAGTAACAATAAATTGGTTTAGCTGGGGGTCTGATAGCCAATTAAGGGCTGCCTTATTATCTGTCACTTCGTTTTATCGTTATTTCTATTTCGGGTTTAACTGGGCCATCCAGCCCCTAACTCGCATAAATTAATTCATCAGCGGACTTCTTCCTAAACAATGGCAGCTCTGTAAGAAACCTTGTCACCTCACTCCTTCAGAATTTGGATGATGTCCCCTTCCCATGAACATCAAAGAACTGGGGTTTTTTTTATTCATCCGTTTTGCACTCCGAACCCCGAGTCTTGAGCCCAGAGTCCCTCTCAATCCTCCCCTCCCCCTCCCCCCTTGGAGGCTCTGTTTGTATGTAGAGGGTGGGAGCTGTAGGGTGATAATGACGACCCTGTCTCATCAATACAACACCAATGGTCCATGGCCTAACAAGAGCTCCTTAAGAAGTAATGTCAGAACTTGGCATGTAACCGCACTATCAACGCTTTAGTTTCTCTCAGGCCCTTGGCACCGTTTCGCTCTGAATCTGGAATATTAGAGTCGCGGTGGCGAGACGTTACTCAGACTTGCAAGTTGACAGCGTTAACAGCCCCTTGTGCTCGCTCTCATCTAATAGTCGCGTCCTGGTACAAAGCAACTCCAAAAAAAAGTTTGAATACCAAAGACTGCAACTGATCCCTGCAGCTGAAATTGCTTGAGGCTTTAAGGTTAGGAATGGAAAGAGATGGATGGATGGATGGATGGATGGATGGATGGATGGATGGATGGATGGATGGATGGATGGATGAAAGGACAGGATGGGATGGGATGGGATGGGATGAGATGGGATGGGATGGGATGGGATGGATGGATGGATGAACGAATAGATTAAAGGATGGGATGGGATGAGATGGATGGATGGATGGATGGATTAAAGGATGGGATGGGATGGGGTGGATGGATGGATGGATGGATGGATGCATGGATGGATGGATGGATGGCTGGATGGATGGATGGATGGATGGATGGATGGATGGATGGATGGATGACTATATACGTGTATGAATGAGTGAATCGGTGGAAATGCATGTGGATGGATGGATATTTAATGGAAGACGACTGTTTTGACGGGATGTGGCTCGATGGAGCGATTTGTATGTGGATGAATGGGTAAAAGTGTGGGTAGTGGATGGATGGGCGAAGACTACAGTATACACTTGATAGCTTGTGCATTAACGATGGGATCTCCTAAGATTGTAAGAGTTACACTAGTACATTGGTGCTGAATGCACCCTTAGGCCTTAGTAGCGCCCAACACGCAGCATAAATGTATTTCTTACGATGGTAAGAGATCCCATCATTATTCTTAGTAGACTGATGCTTGATCACTGCATGAGTGTGGAAAGTCTTCCGACGTTATGGGTGTGAAAAAAACAAAAAAAACCAACGTAAACGCTGACATATTAATATTAGATTTGCAAATAGGGCATTCCTTTTTCCTCGCTCTTCCAGTTCTGGAACTGTTATCTCGTAACCTTCACTTCCCCACCCGATCTAGCACGGGGATAAGGACAAGGTCGGTATTCATGACAGGGGTTAAGTAACTTAGTGCTACAAGTCCGTGACCCTTTCATTCGCTGAAACAAGATGGGATGGAAATCATAAATAATGGGAAATGAATCTTGTCCCTTCACTACGTTTCGTATCAAATTTACCTCCCTTGCTCTACTCGTGTAGTAATGACGTTGTGGAAAAGCATTGCCACTCGTAGGGATTTTCCCCAGTGGTAGGGTAAAATGGGGGAAAAAAATCGCTTTTCTTAGGTTGGGGAAAATCAAGTGGGTAAAATGTCTGGTTTTCTTCTTTTTAACAATAAAATTACAGTATTTTCCCCACTAAATTTGCTTCAACATTGTGTAAAAAATGTAAGAAAATAATCACTATCGCTGTAGAGGAAAAGCACATGAGTTTAGTGGCAACACGATTGTGGAGCCTTTTAGCAGGGAAGAGAAAAAAGAGGTCACTGTGTTAGGATGATTTTCGTGTGGAATTTAGACCGCCCCAGTTTTGGTCAAGCACGGATGGCGAAAGTCTGCAAGTCTTCGACTGAGAAGTTCCATTATGCGGGTGTAAATATTGGCTGATGAAGGCAAAAGGACACGTAGATCTCGGCTATTTCCTTGACTAATTTCATTGTGTTGTCATTGCGCGACAATAGAGGCAATCTTCTCTGATTTGGAAATTGGCTAGATAGACCACCATGGGTTCTGAGACTTTTGAGACTTGCGTACCCCGAAATTACCCGATATGNCCCCCTCCCCAAAATGAAAAAAAAAATCTCCCCTGATTTCTTTCATCACTTGACGCGCAGATTTATCTGGCTTGAGACGCATATTCTACTGTACAGTGGAACTCTATTAACACAAACACTGCTTAACACAATTCCCTGCTCAGCACACCCTCATTCTTATTAGTTCCTTCTGAAAACTTCTGATGAAAGTTGACACGAAGGATTCAGATTTTCACTGAATTTCACAGACAGCCACAGCACAAAGATGAGAGCCAAGCAGATGAGAATTTAATTATGCCACGAATGTTTAAATCTTCTTGAAACCAACATGAAAGAGTCATAATAAATGCTTTTTGTTGCCTGCGCTACCAAGCGGTTGTTATTTTTTTCATTTTTTTTTTCGTAACTACACTTCATGCTTGGGACGATATTTACTACTGTATGTACTGCCTGCATGTATACAAAGAACTAAATATGACATCTGCCCAGCTGGTTTGTTATCTATGTGTGTATAGGTAAAGTGGTTCTAACGTACCTCAAAGGATATGTACATCACAGCTAGAGAACCTCTGGGCCGGGCAGGAAATAGAACGGCAAAGGAAAAGAGAAGAATGAGGATGTAATTGTGTTGGGGAAGAAAGGTGAGGAAGACATTCAGGAGGGCGAATGAGAAGGATTTGGAGCTTGCACAAAAGCTGGCGAAAATGATCCCAGAGCTGTTATACCGCCGGTTCTTCCGTTCTCAATTCATCAAGGAGAGGCTTTGCCTTTTCCGCATTCATTATTCTCTATCATCATCAACATAATATGCAGCATCCTTATTATAGTGGAACTCGGTAATAACGGGGTGGTTCAACTTTCAAAATTACATCGTCATAACACTGTCCCGTTATTTCCGGACAGAGTATTTGAACAAGATATGTGACTTTCAGTGGGCTTTGTTTGGTGCCTGCAGTTTGATAAAATGAGAAGCCACACCCCTCCCTTAACAAAGGAAGTACAGTTAATTTCTAAGGAAGCCAAGATGGCTGCAACTAATGCAGAAAAGACAGGAAACAATGCACAGACTTGAAAGTGGTGTTTGCTATATTTATATCTTTGCCTCATTCATTAGCATATACATCACCATTGATTCTTGCCTTATCCTCCTCCGACATGAGGCCGATGATAAGATGTTCCACTAACAAATTTGAAATCGTAAATGGTTGCCACCATGTTGCCGAGCTGTATGTTCCGAGTTTATACAGAAGGCGAACGATTTTCTAACAAACCTTCCTCACAGTGATTGACCCGCACCAACCAAAATCGTATCCGTTTCTAAGGACAACCCACAGAATACAAGGAAGAGATGTGGCTTCCCGTTCTGTCAGATTGCAGGGACCAGACAAACGCAGCCCCGTTTTCTCATGATTAATGTCATTGTTTTTAACAAGCAGAACCCGCCTAGTGATTATATTGAACATACAATCACCGCTGCACGGAAAGAGTCTTCATGTACAAGAGCAAACTAATCTAAAACTGAAACCGATAAATCAGGATCCCATGGTTGAATTCAAGGAGCCGATGATGATAACCAGCCGCGAAGTAACCGTGGGGCAGACGGGGAAAATGCCCTAGTGCCCTGCCTCTCTACAGACCAATAACGCTTTGCGCCTCCCGAGGACATATTATGTCGTTGCGGTCTCACTCATGTCTGTCCATTCAATCTATGAATCTGAGGTTACCAACATATTTTGTCTAATATAATTTAATGAATCTTATGTTTTTCTGAAAATGTTTAAACATCACGTTTGTACTACGAGTGTTTATCTATGAACAACTAACAAGCATTAGCAAATACAATTTTGTCCTGCATTTAATTATGGACACTGTTCTTTTGGTCCTGTAGTTTTTAACTGATGTTATGCTGTTGCCTAGAGCCTAATAAATTTTTGAATCTTGGTAACCATTTCGTTGCTCTTCTGTCCTTAGATCTACGCCATAGTTACTTCGGGCGGCAACCCAGTCATCGCTAGCATGGGCATCGTGGTGGACAACAGCAACACTCGACGGTTTGTCTTCGACGATAGGAAGGAGATTTACTACAGAGCGGAAGTGCAGAACAGAGTTTACAAGAGGGAGTTGATCGAGGTGACTAGCATTGATAATAACAGTAACGCAGAACAATAATGGCGATGAAGATAAAGATAGAGAGGTGTCTGATTATGGTCTTTTTTGCATATTCTCTCTTCATAGTTCGCTTTACTATGTAGATCTCTATACTAAACGTTGCGATCACGAGTAGCAAAAGACTCATTTTCAGTTCAGCTTACGTAGATTTTAAAGGTAGGCTCTGGCCATATTTCTTTTGTGTATCACCATGCAGGAATGGTAACAATCGTAGATGAACTCTGTTAACACAAACATTGTTTAACACAATCCCGTGCTGATATCGCGATATCCCAAAATCGACTTTTACAAAATTTAATTGAAGCATCGAGGATATGATAATGAGACCGTACTTTATGTGCTATTATACTGTATGATCTCAGACTTCGGAACAAAAACCATAAAATTGAGAGTTTGAGTATTAACGATGGGATCTTTTACTACCATAAGAATCACATCTGCGCATCATTTCTGAATGCACCCTTAGTAGCGTTCAATATGCAGAGTTAATGTGATTCCTATGATAGTTATTCTCAGTTATTACATTTTCCCCAGCTGGAGCAGCAGGCCGTGCGCCTAGAGCGACTGTTGGAGATCCCGCTGCAGCCCTACCCTAGGCTGACAGAGGAACTACTGTACCTGCTGCCAGAGACCAAGGTGGATGGGACGCCCAGGTGTCATAGAAGGTACAAGAGGGAGCTGGAAAGGTGAGAGAAAAAAATAAAAATGTATTGGAGGATGGCGATAGTAGGTGTTAGTAGATTCTTATATGACATACATCGGCACACTGTGACAACTGTGGCATGATGATTAGTACATAATGTAGACGGTAGATGGTGTCATAGGAGGTACACGAGAGAACTGGAAAGGTAAGAAAACGGATGAAAAGGAGGGTATTGGGGCGAGGGGAGAGTAGGGTTTAGAAGATGTGCAGTGGCACACTTCACAACAGTGACACGGCGGTAGTAGAAATAGGGTGAATGGGATACCCAGGTGTCACAGGAGGTACAAGAGAAAGCTGGAAAGGTGAGACAAGGAAGAATTTAAAAAAAAATTGTATTGGAGTGGGGTGGGAGAGGTAGGAATGAGTGGACTGTAAAAGAGTGGTTTTTTTTTTTTTTCAGATAATACAATTTCGATTGACCTACTAATATTGTGATGTCTGGGTATTACTGTTAAATATTAATTATCTGTCATCACACAAAAATGAGGCGCACAGAAAGAATAAAGTAGAAGTGCAGGAATGTAAATGCGGTAACGGGATTTTTTATAGAAGCAGAAAAGAAAGTGTAGATGTCTACCGGAAGTATCCACTTTAACGTTTGTGTATTTCCACACCTTTTCAGATGCAACTCAATCTCTGACGGAGGGGAAGGCGTGATCTTTGATATATCCGAGAATGATGACATCCTTATGGAGATGGCCTTCGGTTCCAAAATAAACACCAAAGCTTCCATCACGAAGCGCCACAGCAGTGCCGATACCTCTAAAAGCGGCACCAAAGCACTGCAGAAGCTCACTAGAAGTTTGAGTATAGGTGGCAGCAGCGGCAGCAGTGGTGGTGGTGGTAGTAGTGGCGTAGGTCGAGGGAGGAGAAGAAAAAAGGGACGGACGGTTTCAAAATCGCCGATGTCTTTTTCGTCTTCAGAATCCAATTTCTTAAGCAAACCTGCAGATAATGAATGCATCAGCAGACTCTGGGTTCATCAGCAGAAACCCAACAGATACTCAGAAGATCTGTCGTATCTCCACAAGGATAGCTTCCTGAAAGAATCTGGCGCTGACGCTAAAAGTATATCAAGGAATTCTTCTGTGCCCATGCTGGACAAAATCACGCAGACCAGTTGTGATTCCTCATCGAAGGCTGCAAGTGGAAATAGTGCCCACCCACATGCTGCCGTTAAAATTGATTTAGAAAGAGATCGAAAAGAAAGTGAGAGCAGCTATGAAGGGGACGACGAAGCGAACTTGTTCGGTGGAAAATCCTTGCCAAAGATTCGTTTTCCCCAGCTCAGTTCCAAACCTGGCAAGTTCTTCGCTGTTCGTCACCTTCAGATTGAAGATGTAGATGACGATAGCAACAGCACGAGTAACAACGACGACAACGAAAGTATAGACGATGTCAAATTCGGGTGTCTTAGTCGCAGTAATGAGATCCTGTCGTCTTTTGGCGCCCATAGTACCAGTAACTCCATCAGCAAGCCTTCTGCCGGGCGGATCAGCAGTTCTTCATGTCACCAGAGGAAAGGTCCATCTGCCACCTCAGTGGAAATAATCCCACAGCGTGACACTGGATCTGGGTCTTGGTACGATTCAAATCAGCGGCTGGTGATAGGTGGACAAGAATCCAATGTGTCGACCCCTTCTATGTATTTGTCACCAGAGGGATATCAGACGCGTCCACGAAGTGCCAGCACACCTAACCCTCCTACATGTCAAGGGTATGGTCCATGGGTGTCAGAGTCATTATCATCGAACGTAACGTCAAGAAGTCACTCGCCCCCACCACCAGAGCCACCTCCACGTTCACCAACCACTGTGGCCACTGCCGTGAACTGCCAGCTGAGCAGTCCTGCCCTAACTCCATTGTGCCTCAACCAGCACTACGTCCATTCTCCGAGCACGCGTGCACCCTTATCCGACAGTGGTTTGACTTCTTGTGATGATCGTGAAATATTTATATCAAATCAGCTTAGATCTACTCCTTCGTCCCACGTGGACTTATTTCCCATCCAAGGGGGAAACAGTTTATCATCGTTCAGGGGCAACAACCCAACAGATTCTCAATATATTCCATTAACTCCCATTACCAGCCACGCATCATCTTCCTATCATCAGCCAACAATGGAAAAAACTGCAGTATCACATCATCTCTCATCATCACCATCCACACATAATCATATAACCTCTGATCCCTCATCCTCATCAAGACCAGTATACTTACCTCTAGGGGAGGGCATGTCCTCACTGACGCGACAAACTCACCCTTTTGAGTGCACGCCGACAGCACAATCCTTACCCTATGTCCCTTTGGGATCTGGCTACAACAGATCTTACGAGGCTGGTCCATCAAATGTTGATGGAGTAGCAGGTATGGAGACACAAGATCATTTGACAACGAACGGGAACAGTGGCGCCAAGGTGAAAAACACCATGACAGGTCTGGAGGTGGAAAGGAGGAAACGGATCCAAAGACTTCAAGATGATCTGATTAGAATCCAAAGGGAACTGCAGGATTTGAATGACCTGGACTATGATGTTTCAGAGGTCTAAGATTGGTCACAAGCAGGGTTGGGCAAGTTCTCCTAAAAAAAATCAGATCAAGTTCATTTCACCAAGGAAAAAAGGTCCTTAGATCAAGTTTAGCTCAATTCCATGAAAACTGAATAGTTTTCAGAGAAGATCAGTTCCTTCTGTTGTTTTTTTCACTTGACTGATTTTCGAGGCAGATGTGAAGTGAACTGATATATGGGTAGAAAATCAAAGTTTGGTTCAAGCATCCAAAATAGCAAGAGTTCAGATCCAGATTACTTTGTTCAAAATACCTATTAAGCTCAAATTAAGTTCAAGTGAAATGAAGTTCACAAACTGTGTACCTATGATCTCAGTTTTGCTCAACCTTGGCCACAAGTATATACATCTGTCTCTTTGGCATTTTTAATGTTCCCCAAAGCAGTTGCCCTATTCCGCAGTTTATACTTTTTTTTTGATGTTTCTTAGTCTCCTAGAGCGGACGCCCTATGTAGAAGACATTTATGTAACACTTACATAGTATCACATTACTCAAAAGAATTTAAGTGCCACATACTGAACACTAAGAATCAAATTGCAAAAATGTCGGTGTCCAGAATTTCATTTAACCTGGATCACTTTCCAAATGTTTTACTAAAAAGAGTAAATTCAAAATGCGTCCTTGCCTTCAGTTTCATAGAGATAGTCATTCCAATATAAATTACAATGTAACAAAGTGTGACCACTGTTGGCATGGATACAATCCATGATCCAAGCAACAGTAACTCATGGTAAGGCTTTAACCCTCCCAGAGTATGTTCAGGGATAGCTTGTTACTCCTGTTATATTTCAAGTTTTTCCATCGGGTCAGTTTAAGTGACTCTTAAATTCTTTTGCATAGTATATTTAGGAGGTGAAAATGCAGTGGATTCTGCTTAATGCAATTCCTTGAGAGAAAGGAAAATAGCTGACTTATGAGG
The DNA here is from genome assembly GCA_033807755.1 of Ellobium chinense. Taxonomy (NCBI): domain Eukaryota; kingdom Metazoa; phylum Mollusca; class Gastropoda; order Ellobiida; family Ellobiidae; genus Ellobium; species Ellobium chinense. The sequence goes on along the minus strand of JAWQUT010000182.1, from coordinate 138,415 downwards.
AGATTCAGTTGTCCACTTATTTAACTAGAAACAAAAGATATTCTGTGATCTGGTGGAGATGTGATAAAGCTAAATGTGATGAAGCAGAGTAAACAGTTTGTATGTAGCTATGACAAACTTGGGAGTTTAGCAAACCATAATGTATCTATAAAATCATTTTCTCAGAAGACAGTCACTATCAGCTTGTCATCATGTGACACTGGAAAAAGGTAACATTACAACGACTGTTCAAAGGGTAGCTAATGCATATGTGTCGAGTAACAGAGTTATGCCTCTTGGTCTATAGGGTAAAGACATATTCAGAGCATGTTATGATCATACCAACTGTCACAAATTTTGAGCTTCTGTTAAAAATTTTGTCAAAATACAGAGACTTGTGAAGTGTTCTGAACATGTCATAAATCTTGCTAGTTGATGTAGGAGAGGGTAAAAGTATGCACTCAGCAGACTGCACATGGCACTGATGCCTTAAATAGTCATTTTTGCCACTTATGACTGAATTTTCGTTTAAACTGAAAAACAATGGCAATTTTTTAGAATTTGGTGAATGAACCGTGTGGATGCCGCAGTAGTAAACTGTGATATTACTGTTTGATGATATTCAGTGGCAGTGTGTGGTCCAATATTTTTTTAATGGCAGAGGGCTCAGGTGGCCGTGTTTCTTTCTACAGCAGAACTAATAGCTCAATTTGTCTTGAGCAAGGTTAGCAGAAAGAGCAATGCCAACTGTGACAGTGATAAGCAGGAAACAACATTTCTGTTGTTCATATTTTTGGTGACTGAGATTGGCTAGCTTAGCTTTCTTGTTCCTCAGACACAGTGCAGGCTTCTGAAGCTAAGGGAATGGGAGTATCTAGTTCTCTGGTAAGGTTAGGAGCAAGGTGAAAAATTGAAAGACACTAGATTATTTGTGTTTGTGAAAGCTTTTTGGTTAGTCTAGTTGAATACTGTTGTACATCGTTGACAGCAACTGTGCTGTCGCAGCTTTTAAAGGGTGTACATTTTCTCTTAAATTACCCTAAAGTTGGAATAAGGGCAGAGAGAATGATGGGGTGCAAGCTCCTTCCAGCTCATTATAACGCACAACCATTGATGATATTGGTAACACAGTGTTTCACAAATTTATTATGTAAGAAAGGAATAACTCACCATGTTAGGTGAAAAATAATTTATTTTAACCCATGCATTTTATTGTCATATAACAAAAAACAATCAAAGGAAAGTTTACATACAGTGATGTAACAAGTAACACTGTGGGGCCTTGGAAAGGAGGGCAACTGAAAGATTAAGAACGACTGCTGGATGCCAAAATTGATTTAACAGCTAGAATGCAGCTTTCTGAGACCCATTGGCAGGGCATTCGAGAGGTTAGAGAAGAAAATGAAATTACTATTTTTAAACCAAATCCAAGAAAATATTTTCCATCATCAGTGGGCACAAAACTCACAAAAGGAACATGATCGGTACAAATTAAATTAAGATACAGTTTCTTAAGGTATACTGGACACAGTGCATTTGAGAAGTTAGAAAAGGCAGGCCTCTGACCTTTCACATCATTAGGGAGCAAAAAATGAGTATTTGAGCCATTAGGAAATTATTTTCTGAAGCTAAGGCATAGGTCTGTAACCTTTTATATGAAAGAAAATGGTATTCAGCAAATCATGACAGGCATTGTATTTTTAGCACATGCTTTTGTTAATAACAACATATTCATATTGTTATACAAATTATGTATTATGAGCACACATCAAATGTCATGCACTTCTCATTCATCCCAGTATATCTCTGAAAAGGAGTGTATAAAATTGTAGCCGTTTGTTGTGTGAGAATGGCTTTTGTTCTTTCAATAGTTTTACCTAATACATGGTTTAAAAAAGAGCCTTAGCTGGTCTCCACTAATTGGCTGAAAGTTGTGAGCTTGTGTAGGCTATGGCGCCTCCATATTATGACTTTTCAAAGGTTATCTCAAAGATTAATTTGTAATGTATCACATACCTTCCTCCCTCTCTCTTCCCCTTCTCCCGTTTCACTTTTTTCTAATTACAATAACTGGTTCACAGGTTGGCTTCTAAGTTTGTTGAAGGCTGCAGGATTTTTCTGTGCTTGATTGCAAAATTACAATTGAACACAGATATTACAAATTCATGAATGCTGTTATGTTGCTTTGCATGAGAAATATTTTGCATCATCTATGGTAATGAAATGCTGAGGAATGACATAATTTTATGTCATCAATGATTCATTATTATAACTGATCGTAACGACATTTACAGTAGGGCTGTAAGGAGCTCAGACAAAATGCTATACCAGTATTTTTTCAGAATTAACAGCTGGCACACTGTGCAATAATAACACGAAAGTATTGGGACTTGTAAAATGTTTTGCACTAAGGGGTTTGCAGATAAGTATTCCTGAGTGTATTCTGTTTCAACATCTCTGGCTGACTGACAAGCAGACAAAATGACTATCAATCACCAAATAAAACTGGCAGAAAATGGGCAAACCTTGGTTACTTGGATGACTATGAACAGGGTTGGTTAGAAGTCCAACAGCACTCAATGCCTGACTGACTCTGGCCATGCAATACTGACAAACTAACATTATCGTATGATGAATTACATGTTTCAATTTTGCACAAAACTGTTCAATAAAGTGTAATTTTAATAACACAACGTTTGTGGTGTCCTGTTGCTATTCGTATATGTATAGCCTGTAACGATAAAAGATAAATGTAATGAATTAAATTTGTGAAAATGAAACTTACAGCTCTCTCTGATTCTTTACAATCTTACAGCATATATATGAGATCATTCTTTTTGATACATTTCCTTGAAAGATCCATCTATAATATTAAAGGAACCACAACATAACATAAGTCCGTAAAACGTTCCTGTTACTGCTAGTTTAGGAATCCCCAAATCTTAAACTTGACTTTCATCTTCAAACATTACAAAATCATACATAACCCAGTTCTCTCATATGACACCTGAAATGTACCTTCCTCTTTGCTTTATAATATCCATCATGGTGAAAGTAATTAGGTCCATTTCATATGAACATGAATTTTGCATAGATAGTTTGTATATGACGTACAAAAAAAAACAACAAAAAAAACATGTCGGCCACAACACTGCATAAAATAAGCATATTCACTGGGACTGTAAGCAAAGTATCTAACATCAGTTATGAAAATGAATGATTATGAATGAGGCAATCCTTGATGAACAAAAGCAGAATACTCACACATAGCTCAAGAAAATCAAATTTGCTGGTAAGCATCCATTTGTCATGCAATGAAATTGTTGTCTGCTGCAAAAAATATTATCACGTTGTGCACTTTTTGAGCAGTGATGAATTATTGTTGTTAACATGATGTATCATAAAAGCTTCAAGCAGTTCCACTGCAAACTATATGTGTCTTATTTCCTGAAAACCTAAGTGCTCCAGCCTACTGTTAAAACAGTTCTGTTACTTATACTTAATAATATTAACCGACTTTTCATCTCATTTGATAACAATAAATAAGGTTCCACTCCACTGGCATTCACCTAATGCATGCTCTATGACAACTGGTTTCAACATAGTGAATAACAAACATAGGAAGAAACAGTTTGGGCGCACAAAGTTATAATAAACAATACTATTAACATGTCAGGCAATGAAATGGTTAACCTATTAAAACAGATTAGAAAGGCTGATTCAGTGACAATATGGTGTATGATGTAAATGAGGAACTGAGCATTCAAACAGAACCACTGCAACAGGAACATGAACATAATACTGTCATGAACTATAATCAAAGAGTTCCAGTGACACACAATGAAGGACAAATTCCAAGAAATTGATCCGATAAATAATGAAACACACTTTGCAGTTCTGTTCATTTCAAAATTTACATCAACTCCTACTCAGATGTTTTAGTGATGTGAAGCATGAATAGGTGTCGCACAATAAAAGAACTGCTCATGCACTGCACATTTCAAAGAAATAATTGAGGAGTAGTAAATGATTCTACTCGTGTTGTGACAATGTTAATATTCTGTCAGTGTCTCAAGTAAATGTGCTGTCATCATCATTTCCTTGGCCTTCTGATGCAACTTCTCTTGAATAACTCACACTATACTTCCCTGAGGTCATTGGGATAATGTTGACGCCTTCAGGATCCTGTACTTTGGTCAGAGTGTCCTTGCGTGTTTCTTGGTACAAGCTGTTCTCAAAATTTTTGGTTCTTGAAGCCTCCCGTCTCAAGAAAGATGCTCGTAGGCGGCCACGACGGCGTAAGACAATGAAGACACCGATGATGGCAGCAGTAACCAAGATGAGAACACTAATAACAATGCCAGCTGTTGCACCGCCACTCAGTCCTTGGGAAGCTGAGAAATCACCAAATATGATGTTTATAAGAATAGTTTTGTTTTTTAATATCTCATTTCTACTATGGCCCTTTCCCATAAATCTTAATTATCAAAACTCATAAAACACCAATTCATTAACACAACCATAAGCTAAACAATCCTCCTTGTTAATGAGCTTGCAGTTCCACTAAGCTCATCTAATGTCCTGTTATTGGAATAGTTGTGCCAGGTATTTCATGTGACAGAAAAGTGATGCAATTTTGATCTAATCTCTAGAAGCGTGAGGTGCCTAGGGTCCAGCCTCCCGCTGGCTGTATGATCACTGTTACGGATAATGACCACTGCATGTGTTGCATGTTGCCCAATCAACTGGACTGCAAAATTCTACCATGGCCTCACATGGTTTGCACTGGCATGCAAATTTATTCTCCTGTCACATCTAGCATAGGGGAATGAAGGTGAGAACTGTTCTACTGTTGCATCACAAGGATTAAAATTCCCTTCAAACTCCTTTGGTCTGCCTGTGAGACAAATTCTGTTTAAAGTATCCAATCTCACAAGCAGATAAATTTTTAACCAGTAACCAGTTTATTTCCTTCTCTGGTATCCTTTCATCTTTCCACTACAAGTACACGAAAATCCTTATCAAACAGTAACCATAAGAGTAACTAGGAAAAACAGGAATACTTGACATGAATAATATTGTAGTTATGAATATGAATGGGCTTTATACCATAACGATGTCAGAGCCCACACAGATTACTGGAAAATGTAACAAATAGGAAATACACTGTAGATCACTCATTAAAATTGTCAATAAACTACCTGTTATACTGTGAAGTATTGTAATTTCAGTCTGATCTGACCTGTCAATACTTACATGATGATGGTAAAGCCACAGCTACAGTAGATGTAGCTGTACTGGTAAACCTAAACTGTGTAACCTGGCTTGGCTTGCTGGTACTTGAAGTGGAAAGGCCTGGATTGGATGTTACTGGCTTCCTTGTTGGGTTTTTGCTTCCAGTTGGACTGGGAGGACTTTTCTGAGCAAAAGGGGTTGGAGTGGGCTTAGTGACAAAGGTTGGCTGCCCTTGTGTTACATTGATTGCGGGTAAGGTTAGCTGGCTTGTTGGGGCTTCTGAGGAGTAAAAGTGCTGTGGTGAATGATGGTCATCATATTAATTAATTTACATAGTGCTAAAATCACTTACAAGAGTGCTCTTAGGCATTTACATAATGAAAATGAACACTGATGATGACAATACACTGCAAAAACACACATGCCCTTCAGATCTATCCACCACTAAATAATATCATCATGCATAGTATAAGTGTAGACTACATGCATACCGTGCTAAATAACAATGTTATTGAGCAAATTTTCTAGATTTCGATACTCATACATCAGATAATTCCCCAAACTATTTTTACTTGATGTCAAATTTGAACTTATTCAGTCATTTGAATCTAGTGCAGTTAAAATTTGGCATATATTAGCAAATGGGTATTATTGGCTAAAGCTGCAAATTTCAAATGTCTAGGTGTTGGTATAATGTTGCACGTGAAAAACTGAAATACCACAGCTAGCCTGGTATGCACCCATCACACTGGTCCTGGGACATCACTTTTGGACACAGGTTTTTAATTTATTTGCTGGGACAAGAGCACCACATCCTGATTAATGAAACATGCAACACACATAGAACATTCAGTCTGCTACTGTGCTTAAAATTTCATCCCAGTTTCTTTTAACTCTGGATTTATTTGATTGTGATTTAAGTAAACTTCTTTTTTTTAGGCACCCATTTTAAGCAAAATCCAATCATGTCCTCTGCCTTATTCATACACAACTGGTCTATAAAGTTTTAATATGCTTCTTTTGCTACCTCTACTCTAAGTGCTGAATTTTACTTGTAAGCAAGAACAACAATAAGATTATAATAAAATTATGTTTTTCGCAACATTTTTTGATTTCTTGATAATAATTGAATTTTGAAAGCATTCTAACCACAGCAAGTGTAAGTAATTCTTCTTCTCTACCCTCTCTGTTGCATATAAAAAATCGCAAGAGTGGGTATGTATGCAATACTGTTATAGTACTGGCTTGGTGCAAGACTTTCTTTGGAAATTTAAACACTTTAGCAAAATTCAATTAAACTGATAACATTCGTGCAGTCAGATAACTTTTCTTTTTTTTCAATAGCCAAAAAGGTTGTGGAGAAAGTTATGGAATTTTTAAAAGGACCAGGGGTAAAAAAATACACACACAGCACAGACTGTTTTAAAAATACTAAAGTTCTCAAAATGAAAACTCCAGTAGACACTCACTGACTCCTGTTTCAAACTGAACAATCCAGTTGTCCATCTCTGTATGATTCTGAAAAGGTGTTAAAAACCTCAATCCTGAACTCTATTTGACTACCTAAGTAGAAATTAAAGAAGTTTTACCTGTGTACAGAGCTCCACTTGACACCTGACATGAATTATAATAACCTGTTTTCATGCAACTTCTTCATACTAAAAAACAAACAACCCTGCTTTCATGCAACTTCTTCATACAAAAACAATCTATCAAATAAAAGATCATGGCCACAAATTATGGCCAGACCACCGGTGGCACTTACATGAAGATGTGGCTGAATGACCATGAGCACAAACACTCACCTGCTGGAACAGCACAAATATAGCCATATGTGTTCTCACAGTTGACATTTGACCATGTTGCATCACTCTGCATGACTACACAGGCCTCCTCTGCCTCCCCTATTCCTGACCAGTTAGGTTTGCCATCTGCCCAGTTGGTGATTGCTAATGCTGAGCCATCTTCCCAGCTGAAGCCCTCTGGAAAAGAAACCATAAGTTTAAATTATAATCGGACACAAGGCAAGGGTTTTCCAAATCATCTCCCATTTCACATAGGGGAGTATGTGATATTTTGGGTGTTTGGAGTTGAGACTACTTTCCAAAAGCTCAAAGCAAGATCTATTCACTCACGAAGTGGCGCACTGAAAGCTCTAGTAGTTTCAGACATGTTTAACATTTATGATTGGCGTATGTTATCAATTCTAAATCTCATTCAAACATTAAAATGCCCTCCTGAAAAACTAGCTGATGTTGTATGTGTTATGGGGGTTCAGCACCAGTTCAACTCAAGATGACGATGAACAAAATCCAAAGGTGAAAGGACAATGTAAAGACACAAGCCCCAGCTATGTGAAAGATTCCGTCAGATCAACAAATCAGATCACACTACCATCTTTTGATTAAGAAGATTGTACACAGCAGGCTCATCAAAAACCCACATAACGATAAGTAAAACCAGCTCAGATCTCTGTCAGTGCCTGCAGGCAGATCAAATACCATGTGTCTTACAGGACTGTTGTCCTCTTTTAGCAAAACTAAAGGACGGTTGTGGCCTTGGCCAGTTGATTATGAGACAAAGCTATGCAGGAACTGCACAGATCTGCAACTGACCACCCAGTTCGTGACCCTTAGTGATCTGCAAGCCAGGCAAGACTGAAGAGGAAGAGGGGATAATATTGAACACTGTTTTGTAACTATGTTATATACACCAATTTCATTCACATTATAATGGGAGGGTAACTGAAGAAAATTTGCCAGCAATTCTTGAGAGAGGCAAACAAAAATTGTTGATTATTCCTCACCATCTATGGATTCCGCGAGTCCAATCCAAGCTGCCTGACCCCATGGGATGTTCAAAGTGAGTGATCTGTTGTGGACTGATGCCAACGTTGCCCCTCTGTTTAGACAGTTCAGGCGTGCTGTGTCGTAACTGACCTGTGTATCCATAACCAGCAGGTAGCAAGTTGCCCCATGCAGGGTGAAAGCACTATCAGAACAGTATCCACCAGGACTGATAGGAATCTCCTGTGGGGGCGCTGAATGGAAAACACAAGAAAAAGGAAACATACATATACAACATCACCAAACAACAGCCCAGTTCATGCAGCTTCTAGACTGTAACAGCTACTGAGATTAAGCCTAGTTCTTTGTTGCACAAGAAATCCAAAATGACATTTTATTTTTCTGTGTTAAGTATTCAGATGCATTGTGAAAACATTCTACTTTGAAAAGTAATGCTGGCTGGTTGCTAGATACTACTTGGAAACCTCTAAACCTCTTCTTACCTGGGTCAACACTTGGGAGACAGGTCAATATCCCACCAGTAAAAACAGGAAAGGTTCTTCAAGCAAAGTTACCATTACATATTTACTATCACATACTGTAGCAATTCTTTACCCTCAAATGTATCACCATGTAAAGTAATGGTGTTTGTAACAAACTGTTGTGCGCTGTCACAAGTTGTGGTTTAATATCAGGGATGCCACTCACTCTACTTGAAATTCTCAGAATCTGTGAGGCTTCATGGGAATTTATGTAGATTTGTCCCTTAGTCTAAAACCTCTGATTTTAAAGAGGTGTTTCATGTTTGATCTCTTTTTAAGCTATATCTTAAACAATAAAAAATACAGCTATTTCTTAAACATTGCGGAAGCATAAATTTACCATATACTAGATACAGCTAAGAAAGACAAGGCAGACTTGCCAACCCTTAATAATCAATGGCCAGGCAGCAGATGAGGATGTACAGATAAAGCTCAACACCCAGTTTGATTCTTCTCAGCAGTCATTCAAACCTATCTATCTCCATGTCTCAAACCAATTGAATGTAAACACAAAGGCTAGGAAAGCCTGCTTCAAAATTTTGCCATTTTTCCAAAGATGTGTGTAGGGTGGAGTTAGGAAGAGAAAACACTCTGTGGGAAGTCATTAGACACTGCTAGGCTGCTTCTGAGGAATTTCGCTGCATGTTGTTTGCCATGATGGTTCAGACTATCTCAGTCCATTTATGTGTTCTGTTATGAGACTGACTAGCTTATCCACATGCTGCCTGTGGAAGACAAGAATCTATAGTGGCAAGACTGGAATGGGCTTTCAGCTAATTCTGTGCTGCCTAACCTAGGACTACAAGATAATGTGTGAAGAAAGAAGCACGCAGTGGAAAGCGTAACTGCCAAATGTGTGTGTCCCATGTGGATTCCATTCTACAAATTTAATGAGTCCTAAAGATTCAGATAATGGCTTCTGTGACACCATGAAACTCATAAATTCAAATGCCAGTCTTTTGAGACCAGAAGCAATCTTTTATCAATTCTATCGTACATAGCCATAACAAAACATTCTATTATTCTAATCCATCCATATGGTGGCTGTATGATAAGGTTTGACAAGATTTTGGACCTCAGTGTTTCTCTTTTCTGAGAGTTGTCTCAGATTCTTGTACGGACTTCAGATGGCATTCCTAGAGTTGCTGCTCTCCAATTTCCAAGAATTCTTGGAAAAGTAACATCCCTGAATATTCATGAAATAAAGCTTTCAAACTTTGTAATGTTTTATGGTACCTAAATTTACAAACAAAGCAATCAACTGCAACAGAAATCAATTTCTTGCACCTCAGTAACACCCAAGCGCACCTGCATCAGCACGACACACAAATGCCCTATTATCAAAGCAATTTCCATTGACGAAAAGTCCCCTCTGGTCCATATAGACACAGCCACCCCATCCTGGTGTGTCAACAGGTTGATGATGTGCCCATCTTGTGTATTTCACTGGGTAACCACTCTGCCAGGTAAATGTTCCAAGGTTCTGACACAGAGTGAAAGAGAAAGTGTTAGAACCAATGTATGATGGTGATGATGGGAAAGTAGGGGAGGGGAATTAAAAATTGTGGATTAATATTCTTTCTGCTGGCCATGTTAAACATTTTTCTTCTTGTTCAGGTAGCATGTTGATTAGTGTAGGCAGTTATGGAACTCAATTTTAATTCTGTTCACCTTCACATGTCATCAGTGGTTTGTGCCCCCTCTTTTCTATTCAAAATCTTTTCTCTTTGTCTTCCTCTGGTTTTTTTACCATTTAATTCTCCAGCCATTATCGACTGCTCTGGCTGTTGTCTTCTCATTACCTGTCTTGTAAAGTTTTTATGTCACAATGTACCATTCCCTTTATACCAATAGCTTTTGCTTGTTGTGTCACAAAACACCTGAAGTGGAGTTACTCTTATTTTGAGACACAAATTTCACACTGTCGTGGAACTCAAGTATATCCCCCACCCTTGGAAGTATCTTTCATGAATGCCAAGCCAAGGTATAGGATGTATAATCCGATATTCCACAGACAATGCAAAAATATGACTCTGTCTGCAGAAAGATGAGCCATCAGATCTCAGTGCAAGGTGCTTTTCTGGGAAAACCCATAAAGAAATCAGCTTGGCCAGATACTTTTCACTGTAAAAAAGATCTTTTATCTGTAAGAATCTAATTTTTGCAAATTTCACAAGTTCAGCTTGACAAGTGCAAGTCCCACAAATAAAGTTCCACCTAAAATTTTTCAAACAGCTTACTCTAAGTGACAATTTACAAGGGAGATCTAAATCTAGTAATTTCTAGGTGCTACCCCTTATGATTTGAACATTTTTGATTACTGTATTTTTTTCTATCAATTTCAAGCAGGGTTGACAGTTTGGTGAAGTAAGTGCCAATTGAAGAACACTTTTTACTGTTAAATGTAAAGAAAACAAGGAAATGGTGATTGATTTTCGAACAAACAGAACACCACTCCCGCTGCTTAACATCTATGATGAAAATGTTGAAAGAGTTAAGTCTTATTAATATCTAGGAATGCACACTGACTATGAACTCAACTGGCACATCCATGCCTCCTCAATTCACGCTAAGGTAAACAAAAGAATGTATTTCTAGAGGAAACTAAAATCATTTAATGTTGATCGAACACTTATACACATTTCATAAATCAACTATACAGAGTATCATCTCATTTTGTATTACAGCCTGGGGAGGAAATGCAAGGGAGCAGGATAAGAACAAAGTCAACAACTCCATTACGAAAAAAGCTGGTCATTTAACTAATAGTGAATGTATTACCTTTGATGATTTATACAACACAGTCATGCAAGCAGAAATTCAGATCAATTGAAAACGACAGCTCCCATCCCTTGTACAAACAGATAACAAGATTGCTAAGAAGTGGCTGTATACTGTACTTAAGAACACATAGACAGCCATACAGGCGATCTCTTTTACCATCCGCCATATGCATAAGCAGCAGTTCCTGAACGGGGTACATAATGATGTGGCTGGTAATGTATGTACTTACATACGTGTGTGTGCTTGTGTGTGTGCATGTGTGTGTGCGTGCGTGCGTGCGTGTATGTATGTGTGTGTGTGAATATGTGTGTGTGTGTGTAGTCGTGAATGGGTGTAATGATGTCATTTATGTATTTTGATTAATGTATTGTGTTATTGTCAAACATGCCATGAGAGCAAATTTCCAGTAATTGGATAAGTAAGTTATATCTTATCTCGTCTTATCTTAACTTATGAGAAAACCATCAAGTGTAGCCTACGAAAATTAGATCCTCACATAAAACCACTTCCATATTTTCGCAAAAATTAGATCATTAAAAAGAAACCACACTTCTTTAGTACATTGTTCAAAAGCTTATCCAATTAACCAGCAATGTCTACATTTTATAACAAGAGGTACCTGGGCATCCCACAGTCCTATCCAAACACCTTCAACAAATGAACTGCCTAGAAGAAACACTTCAGCCCAGTCGTAACTGTCCATGATTGATGCCAGATGGCCCGCAAATCGTGCACAGTGAGCCTCAGCAGCTTCAAAGCTTTGTGAATCATTGAAGAGCTGGTAACAGGATTTGCCAAATTGCTGGAAGCCCAGCTGGTAAGCGCACTGAGGAGATGGCGGCACAATGACACTGGGCATGTTTGGGTCTGGAAAACATAGAGATTCATCAAGTCACCTTGAAATAAAAATTCAAATGTAGATACTCGGGATAACATTTAGTCACTGCAAAACAAATAGAGGATCCAACCTCATTAATACAATGGGTCCTCTATTTCCTATTTGCAGTTAGTTCAGTTAAATTTTAAATTAACTTGAGGAAGCACGTTTGTACAAAAATTGGGTATTTAAATTTGTATAGTCTTTTAGTAATATTTAAATCATGTTGAATTACATTTCTTTCAATAAATTTTTACTTCATAAACAGAGTCTTAACATTTATTTACAACTTGATGTTCTTTGTAAAATATCAGCATTGCGGATTCCATCCCCATTCCATCAGAGCTAAATGCTATATGCATATCTGGATGTGGCTCTGTCAAATGTTAGTGGATGTGTATTATCTGTAAAGATACCAGCATTAAGGTATGAGCTAAGTAGTTTGCTCCAGCAAGTCGAGTTGTCTACAACCGCTACCAGAATTTTACAGAATAAACCTGGCCTGCAGGTCATGTTTCCCTACATGACTAGAAACAGCAAAATTTTTGTACAAGCTAAGAATGACTAATAACACATCCTACAGTTTTTACTGTCATTTCCATCTGAAATTTATTGATTACTTCAAAGAAACCTAAGGGCTCTTCAAGCCCTGTGTCTGGGACATGAGTTTCACTATATATATGACTGACTCCCTCCCAACTCAACCACTTCCTACCTACAAAGCCTTGACACACATAAGGTGCCTCCTCCTCACAAGCTACATCATTCCACTTGCCAGCAACGGAGTCTGGACCATACATGTACACACAACTGTCCTGAAGACAAAGGGTAGTGATCATAATTATAATGTTTCAACCACAATGCTCAATGTCCACACCACTGGGAAAGATTACAGGTATATAACTGTACTTTTAATTTCAGAACCACTGTTTGGGGCTACAGTAAACCTTCCTCATTTTTTTCATAGCTTTGATACATCCTGCATGATAGGTGAGGATCTAAGAGAGGGCCATTTCTATTGTGACATGAAACATTTTTTATGTTAAAGCGTTTCATCCAGATTTATGCGATATAATGAGAAGAGCCTTGCTAGCTAAGGCATGCAACATAAACAAAGCAGTATCGCCCAGACCAATGCCAAAAAAAAATGGCATTTACAACTGGTGAATTGAACCGAAATTTTTTTGTCTTCCTCTGCCTATGAGACACTAGCAACAGCGGGAAAGTACATTCTGAAAAAGTGGAATTCTCTGGGTTGGGCATTCAGAAATAAAACCCAGCATGTTTACAGAAATAGCTTGTGAACAATGCAGAGATATAAACAACAACAGAGACTAGAAGAATTCTGATAATTATCTATGAAATACTGATATTCACTGCACTGCAGGCTAATACTTTATATCGCACATCACCATACTCATACAACATTTACCTAAGTCATTTTTTGAAGTTCTGGGAGCTTTCACGTTCTCAACCTGTTCTTCAAAGCAAAACAGTAAGGCAGATGTGGGTTAGCTTGTAAAATTGGGATATAATAATGAGTCAAAACTCAACATTTTTTAAAAGATAAATGGAAGATCACCGTAATATAAACAAATCAGATCATCAAAAATGACTTAGGCAAAATGTGGAATGAGGTGATGTAATGCTTTTGAAGTCAAGTATCAAACTTTTTGGATACTACCGTAGGAAGTCTGTCAAACAAGCAAAAATAAGATATTATAAAAGTCTTACATTTCCTGGGGGCATGTTTGGTTCATCTTTGTTCCAGCTCTCAAATGTCAGATCCTCATTGTCTGCCCACACATACTGACCACTGTTCAAACGCCTCATCCCTATCCATGCAGATACTCGATATTCATTTAGCAAGGTGACAACAAACGCTGTTGGGAAAAATGAAAGCATGATGAATAGAAAATTAAACCTAACTGAAAGCAATGCAGTGATATACACAGAGGCAGTATTGTTCATTATTACTGTTCATGAGAAACATAGAGCCAGGCTAAAATATGCTCTGTGGAGCAAATATCCAGTTGCCAAGATAACAAGCAGACCAATATGACATACTTGTTTCTTTTCATTTCTCATTTCTTCTCCGTTTCCTCTCATGCCTCTGTCAAATCTCATCTCTGTGATCAGAATTGAAAAAAAACATATAGGACTTTTTTACTCCCTAAGCAAATTGTTTTTCAATGTCATGTAGTATCATGTTTCTCCTTCTTAATATACATACAGCATTTTACATATAAATATTTTACATATCAACACACAGTATTACAAAATAAAATCCGTAATGAAGTCATTGCTAGTCACTGTGGTGCGACAGTGAATCTGCAATTGTGCTATCATACATATTTGACCACTTGGTATGGGAAGAAAATTCAGTTTTATTAACTTAGATTCTTCCTCACCATTTTCCTCTGGGGATGTGATACTAGCCAAATCTACAGAGTAGTTGCTGTACTTGTTAGCCAGCATGTTCTTGCAGGAAGTGCGTGCATTGTTCCAGGACAATCTGGTGTGCAGTCCGACCACACCCATGACTCTGGATGATAAACAACAATGCGATATATGAATGACTGAAAAAATGCAAGTTTAAAAAATTTTAGTAGAATGTCCTGATTTGTGGGAAACAAATCACTCATTCATATTGGCCTTCATTACTGAAGTCGTATCCATACATAAGATAAAGACAAGATGCTACATCTATCTGCACTTATTCACAGTGCCCTTCATTATTAAAGTCATATCCATACATAAGATAAAGACAAGATGCCACACCATTTTTTTTTGGACACCACCAAGGAGGGTTTCTGCACACCTTTGTGAATGTTTTTTCAGGGCTTCTCCTCGGTTCAAATGTTAAATATCAGGGCTCTTTATGTACCAGATGATTTCAATGTTTGATATATATAAAGAAATTGGCCATTCCATTTTCATCAATGCCTGGGCATATCTAATGCATTTTTTATCTGAATGCATTTTCTTCACCACTGACAAGACACAGTCTAGCAGCCCAACATGGTTATCTTGATGTCCAATGGCTTCTCCAGGGAGACAATGATGTAGGAATATTTACTGGTATTAAATGTACCATTTTAAATTATTGGATTATTTCCCATGGTTTAACACCACCAAACCATGTTTTCTCACAAACACAAGCAATGCCAACATCAGTGTACATGCTAAGGCTTCACATCTGGTTCTTGATTCACAGGATGACCAAAAAACTTGTTAGGAAATGTTTGAGCATTATGTCATTCACTATTGTAACTTTGGTCGCCCCCCTTGTTCTTTCCTCCATCTGCATCAGGACACCTCAACTACTCTAAAACGAAGAAATAGGAACAGTTGGAAATAAAAAAAACAAAAATTTGCAGAATCTCCATTCTTGTACACCTCACTTACTGATAACATTTCTTGCCAAACTGAGTAAAGCCGGATGGGCAGTTCCCATCTGGTCTCGGCACCGGGACTGGCCTAGTGATGTTGGCGTCTGGAGCTGGCTGCTTGCATACAAAACCCTGGCGCAGGGCACAGTGTTTGTCATTCCATTTGCCTAGAACAAACAACACATTTATGAGGACACCATGGACAAATGTCTTAAAGGTAGTTAATATAAGAATGCGAGAATGACATTTAGTCAACAAACAAACAAAAAATCAGTCTGAAAGAGAAAATGTAAACCATAAGGAAAATCAATACAGAATATTCACTTGAGTCCAAATATGGTTTTCTAACCTTCACATTCACCATGCTAACCACTCCATCCAACAGATTTCAAGCTTTATGCAAACTTAATTCTTCATAATTCCTCACCAAGATTTCACCAGATCAAAATGTCCACTTCTTTTCACTCACAGAAATTCTACAACTCTCTTCAACTACATGTGGACCCATAAACCCACAACCGATAGGCTCTGTTGAATTTGAGGTTTAATGAAAGCCTTCAAATGTAATACAAACCAAAACTAATATACTACTTTTCTCTGATTCTGGACAATTGGTTGCGTTCATTCTAAGTCATTTTCAGACACTGCTGCTTAGGGGACAGTGCAGGCCCATTCAGAGGCTGTCCTCTGTGATAACTTACCATTTCTTGTGAGCATTTCAACACAAGCCTCCTCTCCATTGTAATCATTTGGCTCATTGACATTCCAGTTGATCTGCCACATGCCTAGTGGAGAGCCATCTGACCAGCTGTTTAAGTGAATAGGAAGTGATGATTATGATCGGCTAATAGAAAGGATGGTGGTGAATATGGAGGGCTAATCGAAGGGAAGGTGGTGATTATGGTGGACTGACTGATGAAAGAGAAGGTGGTGATTATGGTGAGCTAATAGAAGGGATACTGCTAAATATGGTGGGCTGATTGATATAGTGTATGTTGGGCTGACTGATATAATGCATGTGTGAATGTATCAAATTTCACTCGCTAATTCAAACATCTCACGAATTCTAAATAAATGGACAGATTCCTGGAAGTTAAGTTTGTGGGGTCTCATCGCATTGTGAATCTAGGAATAAATCAATTGTAAGATAACACATGTACCTGTGGCCATTGATTCTATTCCACTCACCTGTATCCACTGTTTCTATCCAGCTCATTAAGCCCAATCCATACACCATCTTCAGGCAACATGCTTGCTCTGAGCTGAAAACAAATTTCAGTTTGAAATGCACATCACATATCATATCAAAACATTTAAAGCTTGTAAATCTACCCATGTACTTTCCTGACCAACACCTTTTACTTAAATATTTCTATTGATAGATGACTTGCTGGTGTTTCAGTGTTCATTGTCAACTGCTTCATATAGGTTAAAGTGGGATGGAGGGCTGACAGTACAACTGTTATTATATAGGCACTTATCACCAGCATTTTGACATCCTCTATTGCCAGGATCTCAGTTAGCAAGTGGGTGGATTAAGGAAAACATGCATGAAATATCTTACCAATGGCATTAAAATGATCCCAGTTGGCAATTGAAATCACAATTTTCTGATCCTGAATCAACTGCAGAAACCATTCTGTCATGTTGCTCTTTCTCCTATCTTACCGTGCCTTCCAAGAATCTGTTCTCATCTGCACTGTTGATGGAGGCTAGGTCGGCTCCTTGCATCCCACAAAACTCCCTGGCCTCTCTCCAGGTCTTTGCCTCCTCAGTGCCTGCCTCACCATTAGTGACGTAATAACAGTAATCCTTGTACCTGCGCCACGTGTCAGGGAGTGGCTTGCAGGCTCCAACTGTAGATATCATGGGAACCAAATTAAACTTCAGTAAATAGGTTGTGCTCCTAGAGTGGGCCAGCTGATACATTATATTAACAGGCTATTCTTAAGTTAGTGCTCCCAGACTTGAAATGGGTACTAACAACCAGCATGGCCAGTCTTCAGTGCCAAGCCACTGCACTTTTGTTATGTACTGAATATCATTTGAAAGCATCCATAGACAACTAGACCAGACGGGTCCACAACAGAGGACTGCATTTGAGCACTCATTTGAGCACTATTCCTTCTGCCAATCAGCATGCATTAACTTGAGGGTGTGTCAGCTTTACTTTTACTCTGTTTGCAAAACTTGCTTGACTAGGTATGACTTCTGCCCAAACCATCAGCATAGATAGGTCTTATGGAGAATCCTATGATGTATTGTCTAAATAATCCTAAATCTTAACTTAAAGCACACTTAGGCTACGTGATACTGGCATCATGTATATCTGACTGTTTAACTTCCTTCATGGTCATTTTTCTTCCTTCATGGTCAATTATTCTTTCTTCATGGTCATTATTCTACAAAACTTCAGCCTAGACCTTCGTTTTGGGTTAAGAGTTGAATAAGGAAAGAGAAAGCACGCTGAAATTCTTAAGAAAATGATAATGTCTACAGACTATCCCAGGTTTGCATTTTCTTCCTTAATCTTACCTCTAACCTGGTGCCTATCCCTAAATCAAGCTCTAGAAGGAAGAGTACTGGAATACTGCCTATGAAATTTATTATAGATCTGCTTTCACCAAGAGTTCATTGCAATGCCGTATGTAAAAATGCAACCCTCATATGGAAGTGATGGCAATGGCAGTGGTGATGATGATGACAATAATGATGATGATAAAGATAATATGGTGACTATGAGTGAAGGGATGGGATATTGAAGGTGTGCCTTTCGTCTGTGAATGGTCATCACAGAATTACAGGATACTTTCCTGCAGCATTTAGTTTATATCTTTATTGAAAATTATAGTGTGATCAGTTGGCTATCCACAGATAAATAACCACTTTGCTTAACCTCAACCTCTTGGGGAATTAATTATCCAGTGACTAGATGCAGAAAACAGTATTCTATTATCTGAAAATGTGGTAGGTGTAATGAACAGATTCAACTGTACTGCAGAATTGGGCGGGATGGTTAACAAAACCCAAAGACAAAATAAAACAAAGACAGATGTAAAGAGAGCACAGAGGAAAGAATATCTGGTTACATGTTGAGGAATGTCGAGCACATTCGTTCACACAGGTCTCCAGATAGAATGTTCAATCACACTACTCCTGTATAATGCCCCTCCCTTCCTATTTTCTCTTTACACACATGCACACATGCATGCACACACACACACACGCATACGTACGCACGCACACGCAAACACACACACACACACACACACAGAGGAGTGAGAGAGAGAGAAAGAAACAAACCATGAGCGAGAAAGAAAGAAACAGGGTAAGCAAGAGTGAAAGAAACTGGGGGTGAGAGAGAAAGAAAGGGGGTGAGAACAACTTACTTGGATCTGGCATTGGAAATATTTCTGGTGCTATATATGCAACAGGTTTTCCTGAAGGGAAATAAAAGAACATACACATTTGGAATGCAAACCTAAAATGCTTTGACAACTGCGCATAAAAACCAAATTTCATTTTTCATTTTCTAGTTTTGAGATCAATGAGTGCAACAGAGCTATATCTATTTTCTATTCTACTGAACATTTGTTGGTTGACAAACAACTAAGGCTTGTTTGCACTGCTGCAAAAACAGTCTAGACTTCATGGAACCTGAACTCTAGTAAGAAATGGTGCCTTGGGTCCAGCTTCCTGTTGGCTGCATAACTGCATAATCACTGGTATGGATAAAAACAGCTGCACGTTGTCTACCTGCCCATCATCTGACAACCTGCTGCAAACTTGGACTGCCACCTCACATGGTTGGTGCTTGCATGCAAATTTATTTACTCAGAAATGTAGCAATAGGATTCTATTATATTTTAAGAGAATACGAACAGTTGAAGTGACACGAGTGTTAGTTCCCTTTCTGGCAGGGAAGGGGGGTGGGGGTTGTTAGTTTTGTTACATAGATGCGTCTGATCAAATGGGATGTTGTGAAAGTTGTAGCTATTAACATAGATGGGGAGAGTGAGTAAGTGAGAGAAAAAGTGTGTGAGACAGGGAGAGAGGAAGTTAGTGGGAGAGCGAGAAACAGAGATAGTGAAACAGAGAGAAAGAGAAAGAGACAGAGATGTCAATGTCTAAATGTGAGAGACAGTGTTGTTTTTTGTTTCATTTTTTTTCATTCATTCTTTTGTACCGATGTGACGTTGTGCTGTATATGGTTGGCTTTCGCCTAAATAAATAAACTTGAAACTTGAAACTTGAAACTATTTTACCATCACACCCAGCATAGTGGAGTGAAGGTGAGAACTGATTCTACCATAACATCACAAGAATTACTAAAGGCTGTAACATTTTGTGCTGAAAAGTTGTGACTGACAAAATAATCTACTCACTATGCTAACCATAAAGAATGTAACAGATTCCACAGCAGCCATATTAACAGATTAGTCAGATATTGAAATTTCTTAACAAAACTTGAATGATATGGGGGAAAAAAGGAAACCATTTCAATTAGAAGATCAGTCTTTCCTATACATTTTAAGTCAACACTGGATTCTTTTTTCACAATTTTTTGTCAATAAAATTACAGTGTTCTTCATTAAAAATAAGCATAGACTGGGTGTGAATGTCATTTTTCTCACAATCAGAACCACGTCTAAGAAAAGTGACACCTCAAAATGTTCTAAAACTCTCAAGCTTGGGTACTTTGATCTTACATTAATCTCTGTATTGAAATAAATTCATTTTTGTCAATTTTTTGGTCCATTTGTTTATTTACAAGGATTCAGTTTCTGACTGTGCTAATTGGTGTGCATACATACCATAATAAAAGTAATAAGGCTTAGGCTAAGAAGTCTTGTATCCAAGCAGTGCTTGCACATCCAACTTCACATCATTACCCCAGCTGGCCAGGTCATTCTGTAACTTTCTCAGCTCCTTAAGTACCTTACAACACTGCTGCCATTTTACATATGCTGACTACTACCATTTGCACTATTTTGTTATGTCACCAAGATCTGTCTTTTCAAACAGTATGTCCCTTTATCAAACTTTCAGTGGTGACTGGGCTCACCTGGGGCTATGCTGCAGACCCAGTTTCTCTGAAGTGAGCAGTACTGTAGTCCCATGGTCAAAGTATCAGTAAACAGCTCCCCACATACCGTCAGAGGCTGAAAAGTGTTGGGCTGGCCAACACCCCATCTTACAAAGTTCATTACTGATCCATCAGACCACTGAAAACCTGTGATAAAAGTGTCACCAAGGTGATAAGGCATTACACTCGAGTTCTTGGAGAGAAGAAGAAATAATTATGAGAAAGTAATGATTAAGCAGTTTTGTACTAACCAGCAGTCATCAAGGGATTGGTTGACTTAGTGAGATTGGAAACCCCCGTTCTGGAACAATACACTGATTGTTTGTCTTGCACAGACAAAATGAGGCTACGGCAGTTTCGTTTTTTTTGGCTAAATCAGGTCTTTGCTATGACATGAGAGCAAGTTAGAACAACTTTATCCTATATAATTTATCTCATATGTCTACAAAAACTCAACTGTATCCACTATTACTGACCACTGGTCTTAAAATCGTGCATTCATCTAGAGAAATGATTTTACTCTTTATTACCACAGCAAAGAAATTCGATATCAGTGTGATGGCCCAATCGTCTTACAATGCTTTCTTTCATCTTGTTCAGGTTAATGGAACTTTTTTTTTTTCTCTTCTCTCCTGCCTAATAACATTTTGTGTTATTCTACAAATACCACTGTGATTTCAGGAAATTTCTCTCATGGAAGTTAAAGTACTCCGTTTACCTGATCTTTTAAGGGGATAAAAAAAAAGCGAAGTCAACACCCAAAATTTTTCACAAATCTCTTTCAAAAAAGGTCACCTTGAACTCTGATTTGGTCCCAAATTTTTCATTAGGCTGGTTTTGACCGTGTGTTAAAATACAGGCCTACACATTTTATTTTTTTATCTAGAAGGCTGAAATTGTACCTGAAACTTTAAAACTGGATGCTTTAGTTAGATCACAGGTCATTTCACATATTTCTACACCCTGACACTGGCTGGCAGGGCCCCACTGATTTACTGGATTGTACAAAATTAGTGATTTGCTCTTCTAAAAGGTGGCAAGAAATTTCAGCACAGCAAGGGATACCACTTCAAAAATTCCCAAGTAATGATTTAACCTGGATAGTGTCTGCCTGCCTACATTTAAAGTAATCGTGACTATTCCATAGAATCTCATATCAGTCATTTCCCATTTTCCTGATCAGCAGTTCCAGGAATTCATAAGAGTCTTTATTCATATGAGGTGGCATTCACATGGAATGACATGTGACCACGAACCTGTTGATGTGTCAAAGTTGTGCAGGCCAATCCAGAAGTTGCCAATGCTTTGATTCCTTGAAGGAAAGAAAAATTTCAAATTTCAAATTTCAACGCTCACAGAAAATAAATAAATACACACCCAAATATGAAAAATCTCATAAAGCTTAGCAGAACAAAAATTTAGTAGGGTGTAAATATATATCTTCATGCCCTCTTGTATCTTTCTGTTCTAATATGCTGCAGGAGGCTATTTGCTGCATCTGACTTTATGGCTGTGTCAAAGAATCAAAAGCACAAATAGAGTCACTAGAAAATGACAGAAGACCTCCATGCGCACAGTCTACTTGAGGCTACAACAAGAGCTGACTATTAAAACCTGTTATACCATATGAGCATGACAGCTTACAGCACTCAATATCCATACAGCCATTTGCAGACAACCATTGCAATCTCTTTTGCTTACATCAGTTTGGCCACCACAGCATCAAATTCCACATCATTGTGGAAGCTTGCCAGGTTGGCTCCTTGATCTATGCAGTTTTGTGAAGCTTCATGCCAGCTTAGCCGCGGTGTAGAGGCATTAGTATTGAACTGAAATATGAATATAATATTTTGTAAGTGAACGAAATGACTTCATACCAACCACAGTTGGCAAGTAGGTAAGAGTCAGCTCATGCAGCAATTTTATTAACATGGATTGATATCAAACTGGCATAATTTACATCTGGCAAGACTATAAACAGTGATGTGTACAATTCAATTTCTCCTTGGGCCTGAGAGCCCAGGTTTCTTAATATACATTTATGCATGTTCCATTCTAAAGAACAAAACTATGGATTGAGATGATAGTTAGAGTAAAATAGAGAGATAGGGCTGAAATGGCATGTAAGAGAATGCTGGGTTAAACCCAAATAATGAAATTGCCAGATAAACAATTGAAACGACAGATGGATAAATAGATGGAGACAGGTGCCATGCAGTAAGGTGGATGGATAAACAAAATCATAAGCAAGACAGGGAAAACGAGCAAATATAAGGGGCATCCAGGACATAAAAGGAGAGGAGGGAAATACTGGAACATTCTATTAATTTGAATTCAGTCACATGGTTTACATCAAGGAACATCACTTGACTGAATGTCATGAGTGAAGCATTTCAGACTGAATAGAAACTTTGAACATCTCTAGTTATAATAAAGAAAATGGATATATAAATGTCTAGTCTTTGAAATATCCATGTCCCTTTGAAGGTAGGGCTTGCTTTCCGACAATAACGACTGGATGACACAACTTTAACCTTCTCTGCAAAAAGACTTCAACACATAACCACACCTGATAACACAAGCCATTGCCATGCTGCTCCCACCCTAACAGACAAGAGGGCTGAGGTTGCGTTGGTGCTGTTGGTCTGCTGGTGGGAGCATTAGCCCGAGGTTGTTCGCAGATGAAACGGTTTTTGTTAGAGCATGGATTGAGGACCCACTGTCCTGTGGCTTGGGCAGTTCCAACACTAACACATCCACCAACAGATGCTTGAATAAAATTTTAAGAAGAATCAGATCTCATGTGACATCTAAGAGAGACAAGGCAAAATATAGAAACTCCAGTAGAAAAACATCTTACTGCTGGCATGAAACAAGTATTGGTAACTCAAACCTTAACCAGTGTGACCTTCTGACCTGCTATGTGTGGCAAGCAGTTGATCCACTAGGCTATATCTACACTACATAAGAAACAAAATCACCAATGAAAATCATCATTTTAATACTAGGTTTAATCACAATAAACGGATTCCATTCCTACAAACTTCCTAGACTTGTCACAATTCAGCTACAGTATACATGGAATATCGAATGACACATTCCAAACAAAGAGATTAAATCTAGCGATACTAGGGATTGGGCACAGGACACGCGTGTTAATGTAACTTCTACAGGTTGTGGGACCCAGGGAGAGAACAGATGGTGCTGTATGTCAACTGGGGAAAAAAACCTAGATAAGCCTGTAGCTGGTTTCAAACTTTTTAAGGGCAAGTGCGGCACCCTGTAGGGGTAAAACTGGGTAAAATTGTGTAAAATGAGTTTAAGGCAATTTTTTAAACAGCAACATGTCCTTTATCGAATCCTGAAGTTATTTTCATGATACCTGTCTCAAAAAGTGTATTTTGATGCAAAAGGAAATGATTATCTTTTATCAAATGCATCTATCGGGTAATCTTTAACGTCAATTATCTCAAAATCACAGTTTTCGTCACTCTATCCCTTCGATCTGACTTTTTTCTGGTCCAATTTACATAAAATTTTGCATAGCAACTCTCCAAGCCCCTGTTTTGAGAATGTCGTGGGCTTTTTCGATATCTTGTGTTGTGGGTGTTTTTTTTAATTTTAAAGTTGAAAATTTTCAAAATTTTCAATGTTTTTTTATGACATTTTTTAAAAAATTATAAAAAAAAACTATCCAAGAAATCAAAAAAAGCCCGCGACATTCTATTTTAAATAAAGTGATCTTTCAAATGGAAAAAAAACCAGCATCCTGCCATGTATTGTTCTCCAGATCGAAGGGTTCGAAGTTATGCAAAAGCCATCCATATTTTCCAATATGGCGGCCAAACAATTGGCGTTTCCATAGCAACGGAGGGAGGAAGTTGCGAAAAACTCCAGTTTATCTTCCTTCCTGGCCCTGCGTGACCCATTTTTCACCCCAAAATGATAAAATTCCCTTTATTAATGAAAATCACCTAGTTCTGCCGCACGTCCCCTTAACTGTCAGTCATCCTAAATGAAAGGACCATCATGATAAATATATGGTCACAGTATGGAACGAATTCATCACAGTTATCTCCTAAGGTGGACCCACATGGAGATGGTTGCCAGATTGGGTTTAGTTGTACTGAACCCCTAAATCTAAGCATGACCTCACTAAGCAATTTCTCATAATTTCTGTCATTGCCTAGGATCTGTTGCAGGATTGGGGTATTTTGTGCCCAGAGACAGAATAAAATTTGATGTCCCTTCCAACCCCACCTCATTTCCCAATGACACAAATGTCTGGTTTTAGTTACCTTTTTTTGGTCCCCTACCCTTGTCCCTCTCTTCTGCAACTGACCCACCTTCTGGCCTTCCATTCGTTCTTCTTTCCTCTACTTTCTATCTCTTTATGTTCACCACTGATATTCCTCCCCACCCCCTCAATCCTACTACTACTGTTTACGATCTGATATGACAGCAGAGAAATTTTGTGTTGACAATGATATGTTGCATACCTGGATTCAGATTTGCCCAGTTGGCGTATGAGAGATCAGGACTGCCAGGATCATGCCAGTATAAGCCAGTGGAGTTGCCATCATGAACATCTATCCAGTAGTTACCATCTAACAAGGATAGGGCTGAGGCCAGGTCAGTGTTTTCTTGACTGAAAGATCAAATTGTGAAGATGTCAAGGTCTGTAGAGTGAATGAATGATCGAGATGCCACTTCAAACTGTCAAAAGATCTGAAAACTCGTCAAGCTGGTCAGCTTTAAGAGCTACCTTTATTTTTTTCCAGAAAGATCTAAATATGCTTTCCCTGAAACTGGTTTTGCCTTCTCATTGCATAAATGATGGATGGGTGGGTGAGTGGCAGAAGGGATAGATGGGAGGATGGGTGGGTGGGTAGATAGATGGATGGATGGATGGATGGATGGATTGAATAAGTGACCAAATGAGTGGATAAGCATGTAGACACAGTGTGCACATAGATAGAATGTTAGGCTGAGTGAAATGCATTTTAAAAAACCAGCCAAATATCAAAGATGAAAAGGAAAAAGCATCTAAATGCAAAGAAATGGAGCAGAAAGGTGTAAAATCTGAATCAACATACCTACTCTCAATGCGGGCCAGGGTAGCATTGTTTGACTGACACAATGCCTTGGCTCTCTGCCAATCATTCATCTGCCGGTTAAACTGGTAACAGGACTGGCGGAAAGCCTTCCAGCCCTGCAATCAAATCACAGTATACAATCTCACGTTTCATTGTTTACAGTCTAATGCTGCCATTCTGGAATACAATTTTCAACAAGAAAATGGGTCAGGAAAACAAATGGAACTGACAAAAGACAAAATAATTCGGCTGATACACAGCTACATAATCCGATGTCACTGACTGACTGCTTTGGCTGTCTTTTATGTCCCCTAAGGCAAAGTTCTCTCATCCAGAAATATATGCCCAGGCTTCAATATTTCGTAGCATCATCTCAAGTTTTAGTCAGTAACTCTGTAGATTCTTGATAAATATGACTCAAGAACTCGTGTCGTTACCATTACCACTAGTCTTGTTATATTTGTTACCATTGTTAGCTCTGTTTGTTTACAATGTGGAGGGATCACTTGGGCACTCTGGGTAGTGGACTAATGGTCATCATAAACCTTCCTCAATGTGCAGCAGCTGAAATTTTTTAGACACCATAAAAGTTTCTGTTCAAAACTGAAGTTTTATCACATTTTCTATACCATCCACTATTGAAATATGCCTTGTTTTGGGATTTAATTTTCGGTTTCTGAAAATAGTTGGCATTCTGCCAGCCATACTTAAAAACAAAACAAGTCATATACCATTGGGCAACCTTGATCTTGAGTCTGACCAGCTGCATCACTTGATGGTTTCTTCACAGTCTCACATATGTAAGTGTTCACACTTTCACTAAACGTGTTGCTCCAACTTCCATCCTACAGTAGAGCCAGAAATATGCAAATAAGAGCATTCAAAAGACAAGAACAAACTTTTATTATCCCCACGGAAAAACTGCTCCCATAATTTCATTTAATTGTTAAACATGTCTTTTACAACTGATGTAATGATAAATACTACAATACTGACTATAAAAGTTATTGGAACTCACCCTGTACAGTGCCCATAGCCTACAAGCTCTTCAGTATTCATTTACATCTGAGTCAGATGAGGAAATGAGAAGACATCATTCTTGTCCAGAAATACCAAAACTGATTAAGAATCACAGCTTCATAAGACTTATGTCTTTCAACAGTCTTCATGACATGAGCATGATTAATATTAACATGCCACAACCTTCCTCAACAAAAGAGTGACAGTGGTCATTGGAAGATATGTGAAAATAATATGCCAACTTCAGTAATTAAGGAAATCTCATAAAGCTAAAACATCTCCGAGAGGCTTCTACTTTTAATGAACAACTTGCAACCACAAATATAATCAAATCCTGTATCATGTTATTTGTGCAATAGTTAAAAGTATGTGACATGCTCAAACCATCACTCACACTCTCGCTCAAACGTCTGTGGTTTATAGTCCGACTTTCTCTGTTCAAACAACTGCCTTGAACCACTAAGATCTACTGGCTGGATAAAACTGCTCACATCAGCCTGTACAGTGAAGACCTTAAACAGACACAAACACAATCTACTCACACCAAAGATAAGAACACTGTGCTGCTCCAAACCAGGATTCACGATGGGCTGTCGAAATCCCCAGTTAGTGTAAAGAACCTCTGCTCCAGTTGACCATTCAAAGCTGAGAGTGGACATGATGTCGTTGAACCCAATCCATGCACTTGATGCTGCAGGAATAAGCCATTGTGGATGTATAAATTCCTGTTGGTCATTTTGCAAGGAAATAAACATTCTCTACAGGGTAATTTCTTTGAGAACAAAATTGGATGTTAAGTTTAATTCTAAGTTATAAAATCCCACATAAATCTTAATTCAGAGTTACAAAGTCTTTGAAAGATCAGCTATGCCCACAGAATAAAACATCTGTGTTGTGACATGCTGTAATCAGCAGGCAACTTATACTCTCATAATGAAGTGATTAGCATGTAGCAACATGCAGTCGGCAAGCATGGCTGACATAGACACACCTGAGAAAAACAATGTGATTCATATGCAGACATGGGGAAGTCTCTGTCAGTGATGTCACTTATAAGTATTTCTGTAGCTGTTTTTTTTTGGAGGTGTATAAATACCTAAAACTAGATTTAATTCTTTTCTATAACACAGGAAGAGATCAAGAGGAAAAAAAAAAGAATTAATATTTTTTTCAGATTTGTATTTTTCTGCACAATCTGTTCCTCAGACTGATGTCAAACAACAATCTCAAAAGATATCAATACTGTGGCAGCACCATGCTTATACTTCCAATATGATGAAAGCGAGACAGTGGGAGACCCGGATGATGTCACCAACCAACAGGGTCGCCCGCTTGTAAGCACGGCACAGCCCTATAAAAGAGACCGTGGGAAGCGGGAAAGGACACATGTTCAACTACTACAACTACTAGATCGATTGTATTGCACTACTACTTTGTCCCTGATGGGAATCCACCGTACACAAGAATCCATGGGCCACCGAAAGGGGCCCATCGACTGATTGCCGGGAGGCCTGAGGAAAGTGATCACGTAGGCTGTCATTCGTAGATGTTTTGTTGTGAGGTTACGATACAACAATACTCTCATATTTCAGAGAATTCTTTGACAAGTGGCGTAACTGAGTGCAGCCACTTTTATAGGGTCATATGATCTACATCCATTCTCCTTCAAGCCACTCCTTCCCATCCCCTCCCTACCCCAATTCACTTACACTCCTGTGCAAACATGCTGGCTACGAAGTCATTCTCCCCCTGGTCAGCTATGTCCACAAGGTCAGCACCCATCTTTCTACATGCATCCCGTGCACCCAGCCATGTGTCCTTATCAATAACAGCATAGCATGAATCCTTATATGGAGACCATCCTGCTGGGCAGATCAGGTCATTGGCACCTGAAAAAAACAAATGCATTTATTCAGGCTGCAGGTGGAAAGAAATATTGAGGGAATGTGCAGATTCTGTAATGCCAAGTGGTATTCACTTATTTCTAAAGCTGCATATGACACAAAGAAACACCCTGATGAAAAAACATGATCTTGCAGAAGAAAACATACCTGAAAATTACAGCAAATAAAATTACAGAATTGCATGCTGACAAATATTTCAGGTAAGGTTATAAAATCAGGGTGATGGGAAATCTGCTTTTTAACAAAATTCTGAAATATGGACAAAAACAAACACAGCTTTCTTCATCCGCATGAGGAATTTTGTCTTACACAATTTTTTTTATCTTTTTTTCAAATTCGCCTCTGATCACAAGACAGACATAAGTCAGAGGCCTATTCCATGTCTGACCTTACAAATAACAATATCAAAGCTTGTGTATTAATATGGACATGTATATATACATGAGCTTCTATCACCCCTTCTAGTTATGGTGCTAGGGAGCGATCTTGTACAACTGATATATGACATACCATTGTACTATATGTAATAAATTTACCAACATATGAACAAAGCAGGGAAACTTGCACAGAAACAAAGGTAACAAGTCTAACTCACTTATCCCAGTACTGTAGATTAAGTTCTGGTTTAACCCTCCACATGTAAAATTAGTGTATGGCTCCTGGCAGGACATTGTGCAGTTGCTTGCTGTCCCATACAAGCCATAGGCATTGCCACAAGAGCAACGGTCACCATTCTCCAGACCTGCGTAGCGGTAGCCCTGAAAGAGAAACTCTCAACATCTTTATCTATATCAATGTAGTGAAAAAGAATTGGTGAAATAATATACTGACTGGGAATAAAGCAAGAATCATTTTGTTTTCTTTCCTGTGGTGGCTGTCAATAAAGATCCTGCTCATGTAAATGTAATCTCCATGGCTATTACATTTTTACCACTCACTGCCAACAACCAGATCTAACACTGCTCAATTTTTAATTGAGGTCAGTTCTAAAATGTGGTTGACCTGCTTACAGTCATAACAAACTGTGATGGGTTGTTTTACAGAATGAGACCGGATCTAATATATTTATCAAAGATAACATTGTGGGTTTCAGATTTCGGCCCTTTGTAACAGCACTAAATATCAATTACTCAATACAAAATACCTGATATTTTCAGTGACGAAGAGTGTCAATTTTCCTGACTTCCCTCTTTTATAACAAAATATAGAGTTCAGTTCTTACTTTATTCTACACATAAATCACCAGATAATTGCATCTTCTCTTAATTACACCTTTTTCTCCTGCAATTAGGTGGGGCTGATTGTATCAATAGAAGTGCATTGTTATGCCTCACCTTATCATAACAGTGGGAGACACAGGCCTCTGGCCACATGCTGGCATACTTATCTTCCAAAGGCACAAAGGGAAGGTCAGGGTCATTAGGGTCATCTGCATAACATCCAATTGAAGTTGTTGCAGTATGCTCTGAAAATAAACATTGCAAAATTCACTGATATTTTCGTTAATTAGCTACTGTGACCACGAAAACCAAGCAGTTGCAGCTTCGTGTGATTTTGAGCCAGGAATATTTGCTTGGAAGTTGCTCAATTCATAGGTAAACCTGCAAATAGAAGATCTGCAACAGCCAATGAAAGCAAAAGTTTCAAAATGCAGCAATCTGACAGACTCTTCAGTAAGGTTTGTTTTAATCATGACCTTCTTACAGAAATGGTGCTTTCGGCAAACTAGGTCATAAATGATATATCTGCCAATAAAATTTAATGTTTCAGATCAGATTAGTCAAAGAAATTTCTCAGTATTTATTAGCTTGAGTTTGACTGCCTCATGGAAGTTATGTTTCGACTTCTGGTTTACTTATGGTTTCCAAAAGGATGATGCTGGAGAAAGTAAAAAAAACGTTCAACATCATCTGTGGCACCCAACAGCAATTTGACCTGATCACTGAAATCTGACACGTAAGAAGTTTTGGACTTTTGGATGGCCTAGCACTTAATAAAGGGTTAAAAGTACTGCTTCAAACTTACGTGAACAAGCATACACTTCCCATCTCACAGCTATGGCCAGGTGAAACTCATGAGGCCAGAACTGAACATATCTGGCATTGATGGGCTGGGGCAGCTCATTCTTGACTATTGTGAAACCATCAAAGTTTCCTTTGTACAGCTGAGGGAATGCCAGGGCAAAAATGGGTAGAGAGCATTGACATCAACAGAAAATAAGTATCCTCCTTGAAGCAGAACTGCCTTATTATAAGTGAAGAAAGATGTCTTCAAATATACATGATCTTGAATAAAAAATGGAAACTGATATTTTAGTCATCAATGAGTGTGTGAAGGTATGAATGAACGAAATAAAAACAGAGAGAGACAGAGAGAGGAATATAAGGAAGTGTGAGCAAGTGTGTGGACGATGGTAGAGTGGTTTGGATGAGTCAGTAAATGGATTGTTAAAAAACATATCTGTTACTTTTGCTCCTATACAAATGAATAATGTCTGGGCTTAATGAACTTATTGCTAATGCTATTGTTATTGATATCTTTGATTTCATGTTCAGCTGAGTCTGACTGTTTATATTTTCACATTAATCCAGTATATTGTATCATATCAAGCTTGATAAGGATGGTCAAATTTAAAAGTACTAAACAATTGATACAAGGATTGGGATTAACGAACATAGCAATGCAGACTCATGAAATTGTCCATTCTTCCAACTGCCCCTGCCTCCAGACTGGAAGATCACAGCAGTAGCAGCACTGGCAAAGTTACAATAATGAAACACCACTCTGCCTCTCAATTTTTAATAAAATCTATCTCTTTGAATTTTCATTGCCCTTCTTAAGCATACGACACGACCCATCAGTGAATTTATGAGCAATTATGTAACTGTACACACAAACTACTGTTGCAACTAACTTCATGATGACATTCAGGACATCAATCATGCATAAATAAAAATGCCTTCGAATGTAGACGAAAGCTGTTTTTTCTCTTCATGAAACCTTAGGAAATGTAACTTAAGGTAACATACCACAGTGTCATTATACATAGTGTGTGGCTGGCCATCAGAAGTATAGTATGTTACATTGGCCCCATGTCTGTAAAAAGAAATCCCATCTGTTGAAAAGGCTAGGTAATATGAGGTGACCCAGGACGACTCGGATTCTGATCCCTGTGTGGCCACTGCAACCACTTGCTTGACTGTTCCCAAGTCCACCTGTGAAGTTTTAACGCATGAATGAATATGTTATATTTATGTCAAAAGTGAATGCTTCAAGGTAGTTCAGCACCTATCATTCAGACAGCTTGACTGGCATAATTTGTTCATGTTATGGGCAGCAATACTCCAACTTCCAATCCCACTAAATGATTATATGTCATTGGTCTTTGCATAAGACCAGCCAAGCCGACTATACGTCATATATAAACATGGCCGGTCCTATGCCCAAGACCGATGATAATTGCAAAAGATACTGCTGAGTTCAGCTTGAAGCTTCTAAAATTGCATCAGTGAATCAAAGATGAGAATGAACTGTGCTGTAATCTAGTTTAATAAACATCCTGTGAAACGTTTATCAGTAAAAAACAAGCAAACATAAATGCATGTTTGAAATATGTACTATACTTGATTGGCCTAGTGCCTAATAAAAGCTATTCATTCATTCATTCATAAAAGGAAATGATCAGTAATAAAAATCTCAGACCGTGCAGGATCCTATGGATGCCTGAAAGAATTCATAGTCAGTGCTGTTTATATAAACAAGTTTTAGTACCTCTTCACTCTTAGTTTATTATTACTGGTTTTAGTGCAGTTCTAGAAACTGTGATGTAACTTCTTGTTAGCACTATTTACATATTTTCTTGGTAGAGTTACTCTTGAAAACAGTTGCCTCAACTCACAGAAATGTGATAACACCTTAGCGTCCACTGTGTTAAGATATGACAATGGAAGTTATTATCAGATGTCTATGACCAAATCAGGTGGCCACATATTAATCCCTGAGGCAACTTCTGTGGAAACCACATGATATAGGAATGTCTTACCTGACTGGATTAATTCCAGATTTTTATGTCACTCATCAACATCCTAAGTTTGCTAGACTGCTCCGCTTCCCTAATATGTTTATTCAGAGGTAAGTAATCCAGTGTCTTCTTCAAGCAGTCAGTCATATCCACTCTCCTACTTAGTATTCATTTTACAGTAAGCAACTCATATACATGCTAATAAAGATTTAACATACCTGCAGGTAAGATTTGTTATCAATATAATTTGCCTGCTTTGGTTTCCATGCATCTGGCTTGTCTCCATCTCTCTGGGTATTTAACACTGATCTGCTGGGCTCGTAAGTATCAGCAAAATCTGATGCTGAAAGACTGCTGATGGGCAAATCTGCTATCATAGGATCTGCTGAACATCCTAAAAAAATTATAAAAAAAAAGAAAATTCTTATTTAAGCATAATATCAACTACCACAGGGATTGTGAAAGAGGAAGTTGTAAAATGTGTTCATCAAATTGATTCTAGTGGCAACTTTTCCTGCATGGCCACTGTCCTCCTCCCCTGCCCCTATCCATGAGCTTGTTGCAATTCTATGTCATCCAATATTGAAGCAAATGTACAAGACAATGGGAGAGGGGATAACCAACCTCATATCACACGAACACACATTTATACTGACATGCTTATAGAATAAACTATTCTGATCAGATCTATTGAGAAAGTTAGCCTCCAAATGCCAACTTGGTACCTTTACACATGGAATACCCTTCACTATTTTTGTCAGCTGATCAAATCACAGTTTGCCCTGCCTTTCACATGTCACTTCAGCTATACTGCATAGGTTAAAAAATGAATGACCATTTGTATTATAAACGTATTTCAAAAAAATACTCAGACATGATATAACCTTTGAAATCCATAATCAGAATGCATTCATAAGAAAACAAAGGTGCATAGCAAGTTTCATGCTCATTCGAGCAGCCATACGGATGCCAGTCCACACACAAACTTTAGGTTCTTCTTCATTAATCCATGATTAATCAACCTGACATAGTCTGAGGCTTATCATTCTTCACTCTTACATCCAACCCCCTCATGCCTTTTTGACTTTTCCATCTCTCAGCTGTGAAGCAGCCTAACATCTTAAATTCCTGAGCAGATTCTTGCTCTCACACTCCTTCCCATGCCAAGAAATGAATCACGTCTTCCTCTCATCTTACACTTACTCCATAATCTTACAGCACTATATCCTAAAAACTAAAGCACTCCACCATCAAACATACAGCATTTTGCTATCAATCTTATAGCACAAAACTGAAGAACAGACCAAAGCATCAAGTTTTTTTTTGCAAGTACCACATTTATGTCTTTTCAACACCCCCATCCACAATCTTTTCACAACTCTTACCTGCAGAACAGACCAAAACATCAAATTTCATGGCAGGTTCGTTGTTCCAGGCGATGGGCAAGATCCTAACTACCCTAGCTTCCACACTGGCCTTCATGTACACATCCACAAACTGGGATCTATCTTTTATGCCATCAAATACCTGATAGGAATTAAGTCAAATTTGTGGAATCAAATTTTAGGCCCATAGATAGCAAAAGAAATTACTGCAAATTTATGCCATCAACAAATATAACAGAGAGCGAAAAAAAAACCTATGAATGTCCAGTGCTGAGAACTGGAAAGAAAAAAACATGTAATTTTTCTTTTATGTGTTTAGATAACTAGATGACCAATAAGAGGCTGGAAGTTTCCTATATTTTCACATGCTTTGTAGTTATTGTGTGCACTGTGTATATCAAGGGAACATCAAGGGAAAAAAATCTCCCTTCGGCTCCACCCATCACGTCATACTACTTACACTTCTTTCAACGATTATTTGGCACAACTTCAGCTAGGGCAATGGAAACGCCAACTGCACCATCAGCATCATGTTCACTATACTGACACTATACTTACATGTTTTGCATGGTAGGGCTCTGTGTAGGTGATAAAATTGCTCAGGTCATTTCCAGGCATTTGGCTGAACATCAGCTGAAACTTGGTGATATAGTTCTGGCCCATTCCTCGCTGTA
The DNA here is from genome assembly GCA_033807755.1 of Ellobium chinense. Classification (NCBI taxonomy): domain Eukaryota; kingdom Metazoa; phylum Mollusca; class Gastropoda; order Ellobiida; family Ellobiidae; genus Ellobium; species Ellobium chinense. The sequence goes on along the minus strand of JAWQUT010000182.1, from coordinate 103,634 downwards.
GTCTGATGCCTCGGACTATTCTTATTTTACCAAGATCTACCTGATCAACCAAGAATAAGGTAGATAAGACAATTAGAACAGAGAGTCATGGACTGTGGTTCAATTAAACCAAATAAGAGTGCTGCAAGGCTCGTACACGAGTAGGACTCACAAATATACACTCAAAAGTCACTTAAAAGGGATTGTTATTCAGACAGCCTGAAGAAAAACTAAAGAACATATTCAGACAGATGGAATTAAAGTGTATATAGTTACTTCACAGCCAAAATCCAGAGGATTTACTTTTAGAAAGACTTTGAAGTCACTACTTCATGAACGGTCTTTCCAAGGTAAAATTTACCACATTGAATTAACAGAAGACTGATGAAATCTGCTCCTCTGAGATCACAAGCCTTTGGAGCTCACTGCAAAAAAAACCCTTTCAACACTGAAACTGGCTGAATATATGTACCACAGATATTTTATGACACAACTGCTAATACTGTCTTACATGAACAAGTCAAAGCCAGAAGAGACTGAGGTAAACTTTCATGCTGTGTTATTATACTTTTAACTTATCCTGATCTGTCTTCTGTGCCACTGACATATTTTAAGCATTTGTAATGTTTGTTTCTAGATTCTGAAGACTGAGACCAACTGTTTCTTCACATTACCATTACCTTCTGCCTTACAGAAAAACAAAGGGGAGAAAGGACTCTATTCACACCGATGCTAGTAAAATCCCATATCTTTGCTGCTGAGAACCGAAAGCCAATGAATTTATGATTTACATATTACCTCTCAAAACAAAAAGAAGCAAGTCACATGGCATCCTGAATATCAAGTATCAGAGGGTAAAGTACCAAACTACTTTTTTAGGGAAGGCTGAATTCCCGATAGACCTTCCAACAAAACCTTCTGACAAACCTGGAATCACAGACTTCATGACAGTGTTGTGTTGTTACTGTAGCCACATACTGTATTATGTAAGGTGAGGGGACAATTCCCCTACATTTTATGTTTGAGACCACAGAGTTAAGACATTACTCGTGAAGTAAGGTGCATACAATTTTAAAACAAGAAAATCTTTGGTTGCATATAGTGAAGTGAGTACAGAATCCTTCCCTATCAAGGATGCACAAGCAGTTTTTATATCATTAGTTCCAGTGCTGGACACTGGCTGGACTCATGCACCATTCCAGAAGGTGAAACTACTTGTGGGAAAGGAAGGGGGTTGGATGACTACCCAAGATAATCTATGCTTGGTGAGACTAGTATAATCCCTCCCTCCCTGTATCTTGCCAATTCAAGCCACTATCCTGACTCCTACATTTACACTGACATTTTTAGACAGAAGGCTAGACCACCCTCACTTACCTGTATCCATGGGCTGGAGTCAGACTGATCTGGTACCCAAGCTGTCAGTTGTTGGTTGGTCTGAACTGGTGCCAGTCTGACATTGAAAGTCTCAAAGCCAATTCTCTGAGACGAGGCTGAGATTTGTGCATCATCTATGATAAGGGGACCACTCATGCCTAACTCAGGTTGGCAAGGATCTGATCACAACAGAACAAAGAAAACAGTCTTAGGGCATTCAACAAAAGCCAAGAAGCATGACTTCTTAAATGTTGCATTTCATTTATGATACAAATGGCTAAAAATATTGCTCTAAGCAAAGAACTACTCATTAACCACAATTTGCAGGTACTGCTCAAATTAAGTTCTGACTATCCTGATCCAACAAAGGTGAAACCATAGACACAGGAGAAACAGTACCACAAAATGAGATACCAATAAAAGTTAGAAAATGGGTATCATGTAAATCTAGCACGGAGAGACAGAAATATTGCAGAAAAAACTACTAGGGGCAGAATGTGCCATAAGCCTATGCTCATTAGTGGTGCAGAAAATCCTCACACTCTTTTTCCATTATCGCTGAGCTACCTCATTACAGATTTACAGTCAAACTCCACTTGATCGAAACATTGGAAGAACATTCTAAGGTAACATAATACGGAACTTTCTAATTAAAGGTCACCAGATAATTGCAACTCTTCTTACAGTATGAAGTTTCCTATGCTCCCAAATAGTTACAACTGAGCAGAGTCAATTGAACGTGTCTTCCCACTTCTCCAACGGCACCCCCTTTCCCTGCCAAAAAGGCAAACCAACCTTCTGGACAGCCCATCAGTTCCCACTGGATGGAAATTCCATAACTCCAGTCCACTGGCCATATCTTTAGAGAACGGGCCTGGATCTCCCCAATGAGAAATATTGATGACGAGCTATCAGGTGTTGTCACACCATCATATTCCTGAAAACTCATCAATGTAATATGGTGGATTTGAGTCTCAGTCACAGTAAGAGAAATGATAAGAATTCTTCATGTCACAAAAAAAGCAGAACTGGACAGGAGGTCTAAATTATTATAAAGCATGACAAAATCTTATCAGTATTGCTTCCTCACCATCTATATCGTCATCAGAAAAATCTGTGCTATGCATGCAATGTCACTCAGTATCACATACTGGCAAAAGCGGTCTGTGTGATCAGCATGTTATGCTTGATGTTAAAAACCAAATGTTTAGAAGCCAATCAAGATGAGCTTATATTTCTAGTCTAGGAAGATTATATGACTTATGAAGTATAGCACCGTTCTTTCATTGCAACTTTCTCAAAATTTTTAATACTGCACAGTGATGACCCCTTGGCACATCAAATACTATGCACAGGGATGACCCCTTGGCACATCAAATACTATGCACAGTGATGACCCCTTGCCACATCAAATACCTATGCACAGTGATGACCCTTTGCCACATCAAATACCTATGCACAGTGATGACCCCTTGCCACATCAAATACCTACAAAAAAATGTTTAATTTGTTCAACTCATGAAAGTGATACTAATAATTTGGTATAGTTTAAAAGTGACTCAAGCCTCACTCTGAATAACTGCAAGCCTTGTCATTCATAAACTTATATAGCCTAAGAACAAATTTTGTAAATTGGTTTTGTAGAAGATACAAACTTCTCACCTGCACAGCTCCACTCTTGTCAGTAACCCAGTACCAAGGGGACAGATCATCGTACTGATACTGCAACTTGAACTTTGATACATACTGATCTACACTATCCTCCCCTCGCAGCTGCAGGTCAGTGATGGAGACAGGTCTAGGGAAAGTTACAGCCAGCCACTCCTTTGTGCTGTAATCTTCTGGGCTCCAGGAGGCTGGAGATTGAGAATTAAAAGGGTCACACTGTGTATATAAAATCAACCCTTATTTACCCTGAAGGGAATTAAGTTTATACTCAAATGCCATACAATGTTAAACATTTCACTCATGATAAGTAAGACATGCAGGAGGCAGGCAGACAGGCAGGCAGGAGGCAAGCAGTCAGGCAAGCACTCAGGCAGGCAGGCAGGCAGGCAGGCAGGCAGGCAGGCAGGTAGACAGACAGACAGACAGACAGACAGACAGAGACAGATGGACAGACAAACAGACAGACAGAGACTGACAGACGGACGAACGCATACATAGAAGGACAGACGGATGGATAGAAAGACAGATATAGATAGATATACATCAAGATAGATACACTGATACAGATACACAACATTGCATACAATACTTAATACTACTACATTATCACAAATAAAATGCATAATAACAGACAATTCAGTCACCAGAGGGCAGTGCCTAATCCCCACTGATTGAAATGCCAGGTATTCATCCACACCCGATTCGAGAGGGGATATAGAAGAATCCAAGCTGCCTAGCCCAGTAATCGAATCCACAAACCCAAGATCTTACATCTTTAGTTCATGAGAACCATTCACAAGCCACACGGTCACACTGTGTCCATCCTGTATGGTTTGTGCTCGTGCAAGGAGAATAAAACTCAGCAAGAAAAACTGAAAACTCACCATACAGAAATGAGCTTATGAATAAGGCACAATGCCTTTCTTATCAAGTTGACTCCCACTACCCTTGGAACAAGACAATGGAGAGCAAAGAATGTCCACAATGCTGACTCCCACAACCCTTGGGACAAGATGATGGAGAGCAAAGGATATTCACACTGTTGATACCCACTGCACTTGGTCTAATTCAATAATGATGACAGCGTAAAAAACAATTCTGGTTGCATGTCTTTGTTGGTAAAAAGGACCTAATTGAATCAGAATCTCCAACTGATGACAAATCACTGTTGTTTCAAAACGTCACTCAATTCCAGACACAAAGACATACACATCTTGCTATTACAGTGGCACTAAGAAGCTTAATGAGCAACATTACAAGTAAAATAAACAGTGTGCCATGTCAGACTAAAACCGCTGTTTTCCACTATGACATTTCAAATGGCAAAATTCCCACTGAATGACAGAAAATATCCTTCTAGCTCACCATTGTTCCAAGGCACCATACGACTTTGTTCTGGCCTGTGCCAAGGATCTTGAGAAGATGATGCAGAGAACCCTGAAGGAAACTGGATGCTGTACTCTCCTGATATCAAAGACTGAGACTGACATGTGGATGCTGTAAAAGAAATATCAGTTAGTTCATTACATGAAACCCTCAGCATATAAGATGGCAAGCAAAACATATTGTCATGCTCATTCCATATTTGCCCTTGTTGTTTTTTGATGATTTGAGCTGATATTGCTATCGTCTTCCATTTATCTTGTTTTTTTCCTATTAAAACAATGTAAAGTTTTGACTTGTTATTATTATATCCCAATCTTACAAGCTAAATTATATCTGCCCATTCCTTTGCTTTGCACAATAGGTTAAGAGTTCAAATTTCTTAAAACTTCAAAATATGACTTAAACAAATGTGGAATGAGCTTGACAATATATCTTCAGACCTTTACAAAAATGGCTGAAACATTAAAATTTATTTATGAAATTTTGGCTTGTCATTGCTCTGACAGTCTCCAAGACAAGATAAAAAAACATGCAGTGCTGGAGAACATTCATTACACTAGATTCCAATTTGTGCCAAAATTCAGTTCTAAAATCATGCAATTCTCTTGGACTTTTAAATTTTACAAGTTCTTCAATCTGTTTGCCCTCAGAAAACATAATATCGATGTTTCTGTGCAAGAAGCGCATATCTCCACTTTTCATGGTTTTGAGAAAATGGCAATAGAAAATTTTGTCAACATTTCAGTTACTATCAAAATTGGAGACAGCGATTTCATCAACAACTCGCTGACAAAGCTAGATTCGACTTATATATTTCTTGCAATGAAAAAAAAAAGCCAAAATAAACCATTTTATGTAGATAACTCCGATCCAGCCAAAAGTGGAGATTTCACTTCTTGAATGGAGCCATCAATATTTACTCACCAACAGTTGGAGGTGTAACTTCTTCATGGCCTTTCTCAGGAGCAGCTGAAAACAGAACACAGTGAAGATTTTCAATACATAAATAATGCATGTCTCCCCATTGAATAGCTAAACTTGAACTTGGCAGTAAAAAAATCATTTTATTAATCGAACCTAAAGAAAATTGAAATTTAATGCATATATGTATCTTATGTACTTTATTTGACTGTGGCAACATAAACATATTCAAATTTTTCCTCATTCTAAGTTTGCACTTCATCTTACAAATCAGCAAAACAAACTCTTCATTCACAATCTAGTCTCAAGTGGTCCAATTTGACTATAAGAACCTAGTGGCTTATTAGCTTGAAATTTCACACCTTTTTTCTTGCAGATGAATCCCAACTCATCACCACAACGTCTTGCCTCCCACTCATAATTCTTAGCCACAGGAATATAGCCACAGTTGTCTCCATCAACATCGCCTATATAGGCAGGCTGTCCTGTAGAATGAAAAACATATTTTTTGTAATATGCATGTCCAAATCATCTGTGTTGGTAAAAAAGTCTGGATTTCAATATGAATATTAATATCATATTTTCAAAATTTAAGCTAGTTCCAGTGGAATAAACAGAATGACCATTTTCAAACATTTTTTGACTAATTTGGTTTCCTCACACTAATAAAATAGCCGGATGCAATCACAATTTGCAACACTCATTCTGTCTGTGAAATATAATATTTTATGTTAATACTGAGGATATGTAAGTCAAAGATAAATAGGCACACTAAATTACAGAAAATAATGCTTAGCAAAGTTTTGGTAAGGTAGAAGTGAAAATTCTGTTAATCATTTCAATGAAACTACTGTCAAGAATTAAATAAACAAAACAAAAAAAAAAACCACAGCACAATACATGGTCAGATCTATCAAATTTTCATCCAAAAAAGGTTTCTTAAGGGTAAAAAATACCTGCTGCATTTTTGTTTATAATAAGTTTCTTTAAATGAGGGAGCCCTCTAGGCAGGAAAATATGGCAGATCTCTACGTGCATAACAACATTTCTATTTGATTCTTCACAATAGTTCCATTAAGATTCTTAAATGTGATTCACTTCTTCCTCATTCAAAATATTCATTCACTCATTTCATAGCTGTCCACTCTCAATAATGCTAGGCCAAGTTGTGGAGCATTGCTGGCAAAATTAATATGCTTATGGGTGTTTTCATCACAGCCATGTAACAGATGCCTCTTAAACATATTTTCACAGTTTTAAGTCTCCCTCATCTGAAATATAGATACCTCACCAAAGGCAGAGACAGATAATATGAAAGAAAATCATCATGAAGGCAATATTAGGCACTGATGTTTGAGGGCATATTGTGCTAATGAGTCATCCTCTCATCATAATTACCATTTAACCCTTGTAATGCTGTGACAGAATATATTCTACTATTTGCTTACTATATCTGAGTGCGGCAATAGAATAAATAAGCATCTCTGTGGACACGGCGGCAGAATTTTGCACCCCAGTGGCAGCTGATCGGCCAGCAGACAACACTGCAACAGTCATAATCCATAACAATGGTCACGCAGCAAGTGGGAGGCTGGTCCCAACATGCCTCACCCTACAAATGTTAAACTGACTCTCTTACCATCTCCCCAGTGCATGTACTTGAAGGGTTGACCATCAGCCCAACCCCATCCATGATTAGTCCACATATCTCCTGCTCCTATCCACAGAGGCTCCTCTAGACTTTTGTACTGGTCGGATTTCAACAGTCCTGGTGATGCAGATCCAATCTTTATTGAAAAGCAGTCAGTATCGCTATCACCATTAGTTACATCCCGTTTACAATGGAATTGTTCAAATGACTATGCAAAAGATAACAATACTCTTTCCATCCATGACCAGGTCTCAGTTTGTTTCTTACAAGGCTCCAAAGTACATTGTGTCTTACAGTCCAAATAACAATTTTACGAACAATGTAGCACTGCCACAACACATGAGTTTGATTTGATCATTGGCACTCCTTAATACAATTATCTAATTATCATGTATTGGTCTCAATGGACCAAGTATACAGCATAATGAAATAAATCTACAAAATAGTATATGTATCTATACTTATATTTATATCTATACAAATGAAAAATATCATCAGGGGCAGGGGTAAGGAGTGCCAAGGATCAGTTCTTTAAGGAAAATATGTTATTATTTTAAGTCAATTCTCCCCTTACCCCCCAATGTCCCATTCATAAAGTCTGCAACTAGGTATCTTTTGTTGTATTGCTGGCTACATCAACCTTCTTGGTACTTTAAACACACCACTCCTGTAATTCCTGGCTCATTCTCATCAGAAACATGTCCTTAAAACACTATTTTAACTTCCTCCCCTGCCCATACTTTTCAGTTTTTATTATAGAATGAACATAAAGAAAAGCATAAACAAACAAACAAACAAACAAAAAATGAGTAAACAAAAAAATAATAGTTCTTTGCTGCCCAGTGCTCCTGGTGTGGGGCTTAGAGTATTCTTTTCTTCTCAATATAAGATATGACAACTGCTTTCTGTAAGATGGAAATGTCTTATACATACTTTTCAGTCCGTGTTTTGCATGGTAAAAACACGAAGGATTCTTATCCCTTGGGGTGACTCTCAGGTTATGCCCTCCAGTGACCAGTGATATCTGAACAATAACTAGTAACCAGGCTCTCTGAGTACACCATATATGAGGTTGTGAGGCCATGTTGTGAGATTCCAAAGCAACTAGAGATATGCAGAACAAGATACAGTAATATTTTCCACCAGCAGATATGACATAATGGTCAGTTTCATACATACCCTCAATGTACAGTTGCTCCTCCTCTCCGTACACACTGAGTAAATCTGCTTGGTAGTATCTACGGCATTCAGTATAAGCTTCTCGCCAGGGCTTCTTCACATAGGGTGATATAAAGTAACACAGATTGGTCTTGTTATTGAATATCCAGCCAACACCACAGCGGGAAGACCATGCATCTATTGGAAGAAGAAAGTCAAAAGAGTTACTGTGCAATAAGCATTAGCTTTTTGTAAGTGTAGTAGTTTCAAATCAATAACAATAATGTGGTTTATAAGTCTCCTACCCAAACTGATGCCCACTCATGTGACTTCACACTGTTACTACCCCAGCAGGCCAGGTCACTCTAGAACTTTATCAACTCCCAGGAGCATGTAAATCATAAATTGCACAATATCAACAAACAGCAGACAACTGACTGAGCTACCTTTACTGACCAGGTGATTTTAAGACAAGAATACTTGCCAGAATGCTTAGTAGTGTCACAGGGTATGCTGACAATGACATAAAGTATACAAAATATATACATACTTCATCATACAAATTAACTTTAAAACAAGACTTTACTGCTACATGCAATGAGGAAAGTTAGATTAAAATCTGAATTAAGTGAGAAGGTCAGAGTCTTTCACAATGCCACCATGTCTGATTTCAGAGGTTTAACCCACAAATCTCAGACTATACGGTCTTCTGATTGAGAATGACTCACAAGATGCACAATCATGCTGTCTGTCAGCAAAATAACACCATACTAGGATCTGATTAACAATAAGACTAATTTTGGAAAAGATACCTATACTCATTGGTGACTGCAAGATAGATCAAAGTTTGGAAATATTCCATTGCAGTATTCTATGTTGAAGGAAACAAAAATGTGAATAATAGGCTTACTTGACTGAATGGTGGGAGACGTCTTTACCGGTCTACCTAGAAACATCAGAGACACAAGAATATCTTGAGCCATGCAAATACCAAATTATGGATCTTGACAGAAAGGTACAAATATTGTACAACATGATAATTTGCTTAGATAAGCTATAAGCGACTTACAAGCAGCTTCATGCATATAATCCTTTAACTTTCTTGAATTTAAAATAACTCTGTTCTTCATTTCATATTCACAGTTCTGCATATCACATTTACCATTAAAACAAAACTCCCTCCCTCCCAGCCACCCCATTTTCCATTTTACATCCTGACTAGTGTAGTCTACATGTGCACACAGTAACCCCTGCTCTCAAACTCTAGAGCCCTATCAAATCTCCACCCATGCGCACCACCCACCTCACAAGCAAAAATAAACCAACATACCAGGCTTTTGACATACGAAATAGTGTTCAGAAAGACAACTGTCCCGAGTCCAAGACCCAGTAAATGGTGCTGTTGAGCCTGTATTGACATATATACACTGATCATCAGTGGCATTGTACATCTGGTCTGGGTCAAAATTCCAAAAGGGTGCCTGGCATGAGAAAGAGAATGGAAAATCAAAGATTTATTCAGTACTGCTTCCATTCCAGTCTTTTTCCCTAACACAGAACACACAGCTGACAACAGAAGTGTCACAGTAATGTAAGTGACGTGTTACCTACTGAAAGGATATCTCACAAGATTTTTTTTGTTGATCTTTTTGTGTTGCACAGCACCATCCATGAGCAACTCCTGTAATAATCAAGACAGCATGCCCATCCTGACATGGCATACTGCACCACTCATGAGTTTGGATTTGACATAACATTTCAACACTACAGATGAATAGGCGCAGGCTGTGAGAAGTGGAGGGAGATGAACCATGCCATGTGAAAAGTTTAAGAGAAACTTGTTTTGTACCACTATGGATTCGACATCCAGATTTTCTGCAGAACAATAGGACCCCAAAAGGCCCAAATGTCTGTGAATATTCTGATAAATCATGAGATGGAAAGACTTCTAATTGATAGGCCCTTGTGACAAAATTTGTAGCATCACTTACACAGTGTTTAAGAAATATCTGAAGAGCTTTTTTTTTTCAACCTTATGATTCACATCTAAATTACTTTAATCATTAAAGAGATAAAGATAGTTTCTTAATATAAAAACTAATAAATGCAATACAATGGTAGGTGTTTCCAGTTCAGGTACATAATCTAGAACTGTAACCAAGACTATAAACACCAGAGGCCCAATCACACAACCTATAAGCAACATTGAAAATAGATTCCAAGCTTGTATCCTCCCATGTTTTAAAATCTTATTTGAAAAAGACCTTCTCATAATCAGTGAGGTCCAATGGGCTTATACTACCATCGAAAGGCAAAATGACATGTCAGAGCATTTCCTTGTTTTGAGGAAAAAATATGTGGAATGTAGCTTACTGGTTTATGTAAATGCACATATTCTGAACTATTATGAAGTTCCTTATGAATGAGGTACTGCATATACCAGAAGGAAAACACTTTCTTTATAAATTTTGGTGAGACAGTTTGTTGGTATAGACATCCAGATAACCTATTATATCACTAATCAACTTCTGCCAGTACCTGAAAGTACGTTCTGGAAGGCCAATGTTAAGTGAGCTCAAATTAAATCATTTTGCCCAAATAAAATGCTGATACTTTGGGCTGTCACTGAATTTTTCATCACAACTGCTAGATATGTCAAAATGTCATAATGAATTTTACTGAAAATGATTACACTCCCTACTTTAGACATGATAAATATGAGGGAAATCAAGACAGATGTTAGGGTAGATGTATGCCAAAATGTCAGATATGCTGGTTTGCCTTGGGACAGCATAGTAGTCTGGATAGTCTGGAGGATAGCCTTCAATTATCTGGGGATTTGGCTTTGCACTGCATACACAGTACATCACTCTTGGACAAAATTCATGAAGAGATGAACCTAAGATATCATAAACCGAGTGGATTATCATATATTTACCTCTTGATTTGTTCCTTCAAGAACATAACGGCCATCAATATTATCATACTTCACACCAATCCAATAATATTCCAAGCCACTGGACATGAAGGTGGATGCTGCAACAGAACAGAAGAGCTTCTTAAAAAAGTTAAGAATTGGCACAACACAACTGAGAGTGGTACCCTGGTGTAACAAAGCTAGTGAAGACTCAAAAACCCTGCTTTCAGTTTATCTGCTGGTAGTCTATTAAGAGCCCAACACTCAGGTGTAAGTATTATTTCATTCATGTGAACTCTGCTGCATTCTAAATAATGTTCACAATGAATTTTAGTGTGGGCAGTCGGGAAGTGTGTTAGGGTCACGGGTGAACACTAGGCTCGCACATGGGACCGATTCAGGCAGTAGGTATTTAAGGATTAAATTGCTGTGAAGTTAGCATCCCTGTAGTGTAGTGGTAACATGTTCAGACCTGCAAGCTGAGAGACCCTAATTCAATTCCCGGCAGGAACAGAAATTTTCTAGTGTAGGTTTATTTGGCCACCCTTCTCAAATTTGATCATTCACAGTAATTTGGTAAAATCCCTGGTGACACACTTCCTTAAAATAATATGTAACATCTGAAAAATTATCCGACTGAGCTCACACATTCCTCTCCCTTATTGAGAGAGAACGAATACTATACTATATGCCTTTCCACCTGGTTACATTCAGATTATACTGGACATGGAAGTAGCATATTTTCCAAACTTGCACTGTTTGCAAATGCTGGACTTTCTGTTTCTTCTCTTATCCTTTCAGTTCTCCATAAAAACAAAGACAAAGGAGGTACAGAAACAGCTTACTTGAAAAGAATGACTGATGCACTGTGTCATTGATTGCGGCAACATCGGCATGATTATCGACAATGCATTCTCTGACAGCATCATCGTATGTCATCCGGTTTTTCACTAGCTTGTAACACTCGTTGTTGAAAAGAATCCAGTCTTCATCACAGCTTACGACAGCTGATAATTATGAAAACAAGAAGAAATATGAGAGATATCAAGTATGGGAGGACAGATCCTTTCCTCCTCTTTCTTGAAGCTGTGGCATTTGTATATCTGCTTGCAGGTAGATAATATCTAAACCAGTTTTGCATGCTTTTATATGGCTTTCAATAATTCAAACATTTGTTATTGCAATAATTTTTTACACATCTGATAATTCTTCTAAGATATCACCAGCACATGTGCCAGCACAAAATGGTTATCACCTGAATTTGAGGAAATACAAAGAAAGTTTGTACGTGGATCACATTTTAGTGTTATCTTTTTCAAACAGTTTAATGTCATCTTTTCCAAATCTGTCCAACAATGATTTCAAACACTATGCTGTGGGAAATTGTGTCAAACAACATAATGTTGTATACTTACGAGGTGGTGGCTCTGTGAGGGACGCAGTCAATGAAATACTACAAACAAAAGGATGCGGTGTAAAACAGTAGACCACAGGGTACAAAGATCTTCCTGGAGCTGTGGATGTCAACAATTTATCAGTCGATGAGTCGCTGCATTGTCTTTAATGGCTTAACATTAGCATAAGAAGATTTGCTTCATAAACCACACTGAATTGATGGGTCAAACCACTCTTAAAACCATCTGCATCGGATACTGGAGATCTGTGGCAGGACAAACTCTCATTATTATCACATTCTTGAAAGAAAACAAATTCCAAATGCCCACATCTTACTGGGGAAATTTTATAGTCCATGAACAGTTTATACGACCACATGTCAGATGACAAGTTGCTAAAGCAATTGCTCTTCAGAAGTCTCTGCAGCAGTAAGCACAAAGCTGGTCGACAGAAGGAATGTGCTTAAAATCTTACTTGAAAGTCTCCCTGTTGATGACTTTTGGGCATCTTCACTTAAAATCATCTGTTGTGGAATGATAAAGTCAGATCTGGTGCTACCCTGTGCAAGGCTTAATAAATAGAAACTGGACACCACAACTGGTTGCCCCCAAGTACAGAACCACGAACACTGATGTTCCTGTCCTCACTCCCAACATTCTCAGTATGTTAAGAATTCTTCTTTACCTGCACTGAGGTAATCAGGCATGTCATCAAAAATGCCAAACTGCCAAAAAAATACATGCATAGTCCTCTCCACTAAAAACAACAAATAAACATAATTAAACATCACTATTATCATCTTGTGGAAACTCCACACTTAAGTTTGTGTTGATGCTGTTGAGAGCATTTCATTACTGTTCCCCTTTTTTCTTCAGTGAGAAATTTTCAATCAGTTTGGTCTGCTGATGAAATGATGCTACATCAAGAAATGGCAGAACAGAAAAGTTTTGATAAAATCACTAACTAGTACTGCTATATCCTTGAAGGACATTTTGATGTCCACATGCTAGTCATGCGGACTCCAACGATTACACAAATTCATTCAACACAGTTTAATAAAACAAAATAACTCCTAACACTGTGGTGAATTATCCTGCATAAATACATGTTGTAGGTGTATTTCTTACAAAACAACTCTCTCCACAAATGCAGATATTAAACTTTCACTGCCAGTTCCATTGAGCTAATAGAAACTTAAATTTAATGCTTGAGATAGACACAACAATGTGCAGCTTTTTCTCCATACCTTCATCAGAAAAAAAGCTGCTTAGTGAGCCATAGCATCTACAGCCATATACTTACAGAAATCAGTGACACCACATCGGAAGGGTCCTTCCTTGAATGTTGTGGTATTGAACAGAACAAAATTATCCATGACAGCAGCGTTGTTCAAGTCTGGTAAATAATTATAGTGCATGTTTGTGCCTGCAAATAAAAAACCCAAATCGCTCAGAGTAATTGAATGTGGCATGCATATATGAGTAGACGACAGAAGTATTCCATCGAATTCAGTTGAAATCCTGGCCTGTTTGACAATCTGAAATCCGAATAATAATGGTTAATTAAGTTGTCAGCCTTACAAAAGCCCTCCAATGCTGGAGTGGTTATAACCATCTGCTCTTCTTATTCTCTATATATTCGTTATCCTGTAAGTGTTTGTATGACTGACTCCACTAAATCACAGCTTCTTAACCCCTTTACTGCACTTTTGACGTATGCTGTACGTCATGAAATCTGTTGTGGTCCAGTGCGCTGCTGACATCCGCCATACGTCATGCTAAATCACTGTTTTGTTTTGCCTATATCTGGACACAATCACACTTTTGAACAATAACATTTAGTTCCTCTGAAAGCCAGTTGTTTCTGTTTTTAGAGAATGATGACACGAGGGTGAAATGCTTGTAGCAGCGAAGGGGTTAAGTTGCAAATAGAAAGAGCTGCGGTTATCCATTAACTTATGGTATAATAATACAGCTTCGTCTTGAAAATATTACAATCATATATGAATTCTATACCAAGAGGAAAACTACAATTTAAATCTTTGTGTGAAAAAGACAGATCCACAAGACCAAAGAATAAACAGCTAAATGAGCCCAAAAGGTGCCGCAGCAGTTTGTAGGTAAATCAAAACAATAAAAACAATTTGGAATACAAAAGCTGCAGACAAAATAAGGATAAAATGTGATGTCTCATTACATTATCATCAACATACACAAAAGCAAATTTTTTCCTGTTCATCAACATGTGAATCTTCAACCTACACATGTGCCCTAATATACTTCCCAACAGATCATAAGACATTTTTTTTTTACCCCACTAAATGTCAATAATAATGTGACTCTTGTGGTAATATGCTAGTAAACTTACCACTAAATCCAAGCCATGCCACATAATTGTCATTTTCCTGCAGTGCCTGATTCAGAATCACTGCTGCTTCCTGTGTATTCATACTGTAGAGAAAAAAATTTGCAGAATAAAGCAAATAACAGACACTGGCAGTTAAATTCTACAAGATAAGTAAGCATGTCATCACAGAACCATCACATCGTGTAAATGCCAATGTAAATTCTCAAAAAGGAAAAATAGCAGTAAAGAGAAAAAAACAATAAGAGCAGAAAGATAGTTCTCGCTGCTTGCTTGTGCCAGCCAATCATACACAAAAAGACTAAATACTTTCTACAAAAAGATGAAATATTTTCTATCTTATCAAAATCTTCCCCATGCTTCACCTGTGAGAGACTTGAAGTTAGCCCTTACAAACCTAATAAGGATATTGTACTAGAGCAAGAAAATAACTCTTATCCAAAACTATTTAAAAATTACTTAAGAGAGCTAGAGGAGAGATCTTGACCAATAAAGTCTCTACATCATGAATCTTAGCATAAATTTTCAGAAGGAATTCTCATTTACCATCATGAAAGAAGAAGAAAAACAAAGGGAGGGAACGAACAAGGATCAGAAGAAAAAGGAAGGAACAAAGAAAGGAATGAGAGACTTACTGCTCCACCATATGTGCACCCTGACGCTGGCAGTAGTCCACAGCCATAAACCAGCTCATTTTCTCCTCAGGGCGGATGTGGAGCTTGAAGCATTCAATGCCATCCTGGTACCATCCCAAGGGACAGATACCTAGGTAAGGAAAGGGGGACATTATGGACATAATTTAGAAGAAGGAAAACTAAGGATATTTATAATAAAATAAGATTGTAAAGAGAGGAAGGCATGGTTGGACATAATCTCAGTTCAAGAGTATAATAATCTGAACCTGAACATCTGGCTGTAGATAGATATTACACAGCTACCTGCAACCTGTTGTATCAAGCCTGTAAATGGAGGTTTTCAGAATAGAAAGTGATATATTTACTCCATCAAAAGCACATTTTAAGGGGCTGAAATTTGCATATTAAATCCTCCCAACAATTATCTTGCTAGAAGCTAAACCTGCAAACTATACCTATACGTGGCCGGACACACAATTGGCCAACGGACACTTGGCCAAATAGATATTTGGCGGAAGGATATTTGGCCGAACGGACATTTGGCCGAGGGACAGTTGGTCGAAGATTTGTTTTGGTTTTTTGGTGGTTTTTTTTGGGGGGGNAATGAATATAACAATATGCAGTAATGAATTTCGGCCAAATGTCCATTCGGCCAAATGTCCGTTCCGCCAAGTATCTGTTCGGCCAAGTGTCCGTTCAGCCAAATGTCTGTCGGCCAAGTGTCCGTTAGGCCCAGTGTCTGTCCGCCAAACGTCTGTCGGCCAAATGTCCGTCGGCCAAGTGTCCGGGAACCTACCTATAGGTCTTCTACATATAAAGCGCAGTTCCTCGTAGCAAGAACTCATGAAGTACCCAGGGTAGGATGTTGTATGCTGGGCGGCTACACATGACTTTCCTGGATCACTGCAATAAGGAGCAAACACTCTAGTGAATAAACCAATGAACAGAGCAAGCAACTCAGCTTCATAATTAGCAATTATTATTGAAATCAGAGTCCCTATTATTTTTCTGTTTAGCAGAAATTTTAAACGGTCTCAAGTACCTGTTACAAAATTTTTTGATTTATGTAGGATCAGAAGAGAGACCATGTCTAGAGTAAAATAATTTTGCTGTCTCTGAATATCTTGTAGTTTCTTGGCTAAACTCTTATAAGATCTGCTGGGAAACAAATTAGTCAGTCGGGAAATGTAATCATAATGCAAATGTACGATTTTGTGTTATGTTTTGTCATACCTGATGTCTTGTGATAAATGGACCAAGCTGACCTCTGAAGTTTACTAAATATTCAAGTGGGAAATTACTTCCTTTTGTATCCAATGATTTAGCAGGAATATTCTTTAGATCCACGAAGCATATATACAACACAGTATGAAAAAGGTGAGACTCTTAAGTACCTGTAATTGTAGCCAGACTTCAACCAAGGCAGGTATGTGGTTCTTCTGTTCCCATCTGCATAGTAGAAGTAGCCTGTGCTAACCTGTTAAACAGATTATCCATATTAGCAAATTTATTATGCAATTTGATAAGAACGAGTTTTGATTCTCATAAAAAGGTTGTAATGAAATTTATTTCAACAGAGCAGAATTAATATTCATTGTTAAGAGAAACCTTAACTTTGTAATCACTCTTTTTTGCTTAAATTCTCACTTTCTGTAGTTTCCCATATATCATATCAGTGAGCTGAAACATACCGTCCTGTAAGAGTATAAGTATACAGATGGTCTTTATTCTACAGAAGGAGATAGGCAATCAGTTATGACAGAAAACAAGAGTCAAAAATTAGTCACATTATTATTTCTCTGTCCATGTAGTTTCTCAGCCTGTTCTCCCATGTCTTTCCCTATTTTTTAAAATGAAAATATCAATAAAACATTGGATGGAAGCATTTGTTGCTCCCACTATGTAAACCAAACACTTCATGAACACTGTGTACTTGATCAATTGTCAAACTGCTGACAACACTATAAAAAAACCTGACCTATGACCCAAGGAAAGTTAACTGGAGTCATTAAACTGTGAGCTACACAGCAAGAGTTTTGACATTTCTGGTTCATAAAAATCACCGATGAATCTTCAGACACACATCTGAATTTGACATGCATAAAGATCAGTATTATTAGACAGTGGGAAAGTGTTGGTTAATGGCGCACGCTTACTGGGAAAATGTAACCACAAAATAAAAGCTGTAGTTTAGGTTCATGGGTGACGTGTATGTTCATACCGAAATTTGTTAAAATTTTGGAAAGGTTTCTACTTTCAACATCATTTCATACTTACTTTATATGAAACACCAACCCATACATTGGTGTCTACACTAGTCAATAAAGTGACAGGTGAGAGGTCATTCTGGCTGGAAGCTGACAGAAGTTCACCTCCACCATTGCTGCAAGTTGATACAGCATCTGCCCAGGAAGCTTGTGGGTAAGCCTTGTAGCACCCATGATCAATTTTGACCCAATCATCATTGGTGTCACACAAATCCCTAGAATCTGAAATGATTTGGCAGCAGGGCAAGCTTCACTATGGTCAGTCAATGGATTTGCTAGCCAGAAGAAAATCTGATACCACTGGATTGAAAAAAAAAATGCATCACCAGACCAAATGTCAGTGCCCTGTATTTGCAGCAGTATTTTATAGAAAACTCTCCATATTAGTACCTTCACTGTTTGACAAAGCAAACCCAAGATTTTTGTTTGAGAGAGCAAACACAAGATTTTTTATCTTAGGAGGAATTTCGATTGAATGCCACACTTTCAAAACAGTAAACAAAAACATTACTTTTTATTCCCCCCGCAATTTTACATCCTTTCCTAAGAATTCAGATGACAAGAAAACACTGTTAGCTCATTCCCACATGCTGAAAGACTACTTTTAAGATATCCAAGAGAAGCAGCCAGATAGGGTGCCGTTGTTCGTGTTGGAATGGCTGCTAAAAAACATGGACGCAGAACAAAAAAACATGGAACCGGAAAAGTCCTGATGCTCCTGTCTCCATGGGCAATATAGATTTACAGACTTGCCTCAATCAAAGCTACTGTTTTGATGGACACTGGGGTTAGAAGTTTGTCTTGACTGATGCTCCTGGGCTTCAGGATTAGGATCAGACATTGGATCAGTGTCAGAGGTTGGGATGTATTAGTGAGAATGAGTTCCCAATTTAACTTTTTTACGAACAGTAATGCCAGAGTGCACTGTAATCAACGGAAATTTTGCACATCAGAATTGCCTCAATAATACTTCGGAGCATTCAGTACTGGATTACTATGCAAACAGACCCAGTTCAATCCCTAAACACCCTCAAAGATTTTCTTTGCTAAGAGATGTGAAGCTCATTCAGAAATCCTGTATCTCCCTTAAATCAGTTAATCAGCAGCCAGCCAAAAAAAAAAAAAGCTAATCTCAGTTATGCAGCATTGGACAAAACTTTCTTCAACAGTTTCATATAAACAAAGGATAAAATATATCCAAATTTGACTCCAATTTGCAAACTTTCCACTTTACACCTGCAATCTGTATCTGCGAAATAATTTACAAGTACTAACCTTGGATGGACTATTCAACCTACCAATATCCCTTTTGCAAAATGGGTGAAGTAAGCTGGATGATACATCTACAGTCAAGTAGGTATCAGATCCATCAAAGGTTATCTTGGCCTGTGCATGCTGAGGATCAGGGTCAGGGACATAATGTTGACCTGGTCCCGAGGTTGTACCACCAGTGCCTGGGTCATTTGCAGAGACTTGCCAGGAGCTGCAAGAAATATTGGTAGTACTTTTTAGTAGTCTTAATCACACAGAGTAGCTTGGTGATCAAACATTAAAAACCTCAGGAAAACACTGTGGGGTAAACCAAGTTAATATAATCTATAGCTTCATTATACTGATGGAATAATTAACCCCATATAAAAACCTTGGCATATATCACTTTTGCTATTTCACTGTGGTAGTTGAGAACAGGAAACACCTTCATACAAGAGTTTTTATCCTTCTGAAATGTCCACAGCATGTCATAGTAAATCATTCTGTTTTACCAGTAAGTATTGCCCCAATTGCAAAATCTTCTCAGGTTTAGAAAGTTGGATAAACAGACTGTTGTCTGGGTGTGGGACAAAGCTCAATGAAAGAGCTGTTCTATCATAAAGTTTGTTGTCAATGCAGAAGGCTCCTTGTGCACTGACTTTACTGTTTCATGGATGAACACTGGTGAGTCTTCATGAACACAAGAAGAGTACTGTATAATGACTATGAATAAGCGCTGATTTTTCTTTGAAGTAAGGCCAAGTTCTAACTGATCCTTATTGTAATGTGTTGTTGATTGTAGTAATATAAAACATCCATTCAGGATACTTTTTGCCTTTTCTGCACTTGGACCTAAGTTCAACACCGTTTTATTGTTATTCTCAAGGAAGAGGTCCAATCCCAAGCCCAAGGTGCCGACAAATATCAAGAATTCTCCAAATACAAACTTGAAAATTACATCCAAGAAACAGCACCCTTGCCTCCCATGCAAGATGTACATCATTTACATTTACAAAACTGTTCTTAAAATTTGACAGTCAATTCTACAGCAGCAACTCAAATATTTGAATTCCCAGAAAAACTCCATCTGGAACAGGAGAATAATGAAAGAGATTGATTAAGGATCATTTGGAGCTAATGAGCAGCTGAAATGTTCACACTGAAGTTTCGTTGCTCTTTGAAATTACATACAATGTAATTGACGTTCAATGTACAATGTACATGACGTTCAGCAATTTTCAGTAAATACTTTTAATATGGTCCATACCAGATCCAAGCCTGGAAACATAATGAATTCCACAGATCTATTGAGTTGCATGAAATAAGGAAGGATTTCTATATGTCGGCCATCCTACAACGTGTTCCTGACTTGTATCAATAAACACACTAAACTGGGATTATCATGATGGGGCTGGTATGGGAATAAAAAAAGAGCCTTTTTGGAGGAATTTCCAAATGCGTCTCATAGCTTAAATAAGTATGCTAAAGAGGGCTTATTTTGGTGGGGGCCTGGTTTTTTGTGGGGGAAAGAAAGAAAGAAAAGGTTGTATGATGTGTGTCTCAGTTATATTACTCTGTTACCAGAATTCTTAGAAATGGATTTCAAGTTGTTGTTACACTCCTGGTGATCTTTAATGTTTTTAAAGGAAGACAGCATCATCTTACAGACCATTTTAAATCATACGATACTCTATTATTCCAATAAATCAGTCTTTTAAGCGTCTGTCATGATGATAATAATGCCTCTATTGGCCCCAGACAACCCACAGGGTTACATTATCCAAGGTCTAAATTGTTACACCCACTGCACGCATGGCGGCCATAAGCTTATGTCAAATATGTTCTAGTTCTAGCCACATGGCCAAGCTGTCTAGCCAGTGCTCTACGGATGGGTGATAGCATGTTGGTATGAATGTTTTAATTCCACTGTGAACAGTAGATATGTCAAACAAAATCATGCTGAGGCAATAAAAATGCAGAATACTTTTTCTGGCTTACTACAGAATCAAAGTTTACATTTGAATTTGGATGACCAGAACCTTATTTAAAAGTTGAATAATACAATGTCAGGTAGAGGTGTCTGTAGCTGCTGGAATGTAAGTGAGGTCATCGTTTTTGCCACAGGCCTCTGCTGATCGGGGAAGGGGAATAATTCTGGACTCCAGGACCAAACTCGGTAACTCTAGCTCTCCTTATTGTGTCATATTACATATGCGCACAGTAACAGAACGATGCTTTTTCTTCACAAAACTGACTTGGTGGGCACCACAGATAATTTTCAGAGAGAAGAAGTATTGAAAAATGGAATAAAATTATTTTTAATGCGCGTGTCCTACTTTAAGGTCTGAGGTGCATTTGGAAATCCTCCTGCCTTCTTTTCGTGGGATATACACAGAGAAGGAAAAGTGGTTGTTCCCAAATCTGCCATCTTGTTTTTTCCTGGCATGTTGAGAGATGGCCCACAAATGGAAATTCTTCCTGAAAGAAATTTAATTTCTTTAACCTGGGCAGCAGTAGACTATACCACTCAACCACATGGTCACCCAATCCTTTAGTTTTATTCTCCCAGACAATGGATTTCAAAATCAGCACTCACAAGTAAGACTCTTTGTGTCCGCATTAAACAGTTAAAGCCTGCCCCAGTGGTAGGCTATAGGCCAGTAGAATCTAGACTGTGGAACAAACTGACAAACTCAAACGGGAAAGATTTCCGCAGGCAACAACCCCCGAAATAAGAACATACGAAAGAGGGATTATTTTGATGGGACAGGATGAATTTCATTTGGATTATTTAACCCTAACCCTACCCCTACCCTTACCCTACCCCTACCCCTACCCCTCCTACCCCTAACTAAGGGGTTGTTGCTTGCGGAAATCTTGCCCTCAAACGTATGTCCGAGTCTGCCTCTAGTTTAGATTAGTTAGACTAGTGTTTCTAAGGTCAAGATCATCTAGAGTTAGTCTAGTTCTAGATCAACCATGATTTCTAGATCGCATGTCCACTTCTGCCATGTTAGTTAGACGTTCAGTCAGTGGTTACAATTTCTTCTTTCCTTTGAGTTGACTTTCGTGAACTCTAATCTTTTCGTCTGAGAGTTACCTCGCCTTCTCAACTTCAGCCTGCGCGAGAAACTGAAAATAACCGACGGTGACTAGGGTTTTTTTTTATATGGATCAAAGACGTTATAGTCTAATATTAATATTATAACCTCTCTGAAATGGATACTGAGTATTCGTGTTTTGAGATCGGTATTGGCAAGTATTTTTATCTTATGAAGTCTCGAGTAGTTGAATGTTTTTCTTCACAAACTGAAGACTAAGATCGGGCACGGCACTGAATGTTCTAGCTGTGCCAGTGAAGAGAATTTTAAACCTGAGTCTTGAGGAATATATAACTACACTGAAACCTCGTTATACCGCCAAGTAAGGGGCAAGCAGAAAACTGGCGGTATAACGAGAATGGCGGTACAACGAAAATACCATGTAGAACAAGGGAAATAAGTAATTTACCAACATTGGACTGGCTAACATGTCTAAAATAATGCAGTTATCTCTCCACTAGACATAAACCTTCGTTGTCATTTTGAAGTTTACATTGCTTTCATTTGTATTTTTTGTTGTTGTTGTTGTTGTTGTTGTTGTTTTGTGATTAAGGACTTGAGTTGATTTTAAAACAATACAGTTAAAATTAAAAACAAGCAAAAACTAAGGATTGGAAGCGTATGTGTCAAGTTGGAGAATACTACACAATACACATCAGGGTCGGAGAATCACACGAGCGCTAGGCCTACGTCCTAGATCAATGTGTACTGTTTGCATCGTACCCCGCGACCGGTGAGAACCAGTTGAAGCATCACCTCGCGCGCGCTTACGTTCGTTCGCAAACTCTCTAGGCCTAGGCTATTGAGCGAGAGGAGATTGAACTGTGACCCGCCTTTGCCACTGCATGCCCCATCAGTAGGCCTATCGGGACTTCGCTTCCAAAAAGCGAAGAGTGTGTAGTAGGATTGGTGTTTGAGTAACAAGCACAGACTGTGGCGCCAAGTGATGTTCCGTCTGTTAGCTGGATTTAGGTAGAGGTGGGGAGTGGGGAGTGGGGGTTAAATTTACGTTGGCGGTATAACGAGCAATATTTACTATACTCAAGTTATGAGTGTAACAGTTAAACTGTTGGCGGATGGCGGATGGCGGTATAACGAGATTTTTAGTGACTTTGTATAGGTGTCAGATCCGTTCCACGGCGAAAAGCTGGCGGTATGCGGGAATGGCGGTATAACGGGTGGCGGTATAGCGAGGTTTCACTGTATTATACCGTCGGCTTCGCACATTGCAATCTTAGTTATTTTTAGGACTGTAAGAATCATAATATTGTGGTAAGTTCTCTTGTTTTGACTTGGTCAAGAAACCACAACTCGCCTAAAGGCAGCAGTGTAGTTTTTTTTTCCAGTAAACAGGAGTATGGACTTTATAATAATTTATGCTATAACTTTGTATTAAATAATTAATGTTCCGATTAAATGTGTTGCAGCAGTCTGTCAGGCTTTCGCATCGGTTTGACGTTCACAGACGTGTGTGCTGGAGGGGAGATGGGGTGAAAGGGAGAGGCCTTACTTTATGCTACTGAACCCTAAACCTTACCCAAAATCCTGTCTAGATGCATTTGTCAATAACACAGTAGCTCACGACAGACCGTTCGTAGCGAGAACTCCAACAGAGCTCACTTCCATTTTTAGCAATAGGTAAATCTAAACAGCAGTGTGACTACGTCATCAACTCTCGTTTTCAAAAGTAAAATTAGTATGAGCCAGTCATATCTTTCTGACAATGGACAAGTGGAGAACAGAAATAATGACTAGGCTACTGGAATTGTGGCTCATGAAGCCAGGATGACGTGCATGCGTAATATCTGAAAGTGGTCGATGAAAAGCGAATGAAAATCTTCTCGAAAGAAAGAACTACACAAGTTCTTACTACAGCTCTGTGTAATTTGTGGAGTCGTCCCACATCCACTTTTTGTTGCTGCCATATGTTAGTCCAGTCCACAGGTCGGTGTCCAGCTGCACAGACTTGACCAGGCTGGAAATGTAGTTCTGTTAAGAGAGAGCACAGCAAAATGCATTTGTTAAAGGTAGATCTAGCCCTCAGCCTCAACAATTGTAACAAACAGTAAAAAGCGAGGAACTTCAAACTGTGAAGTCACAATTAATGTATCGAAAAATGGGTGTGTTTTCTCATCTGGCCCTCCACCTCATTATAATTATTAACTGTACCAGTTTATATACTGTATAATAATAATAATAATAATAATAATAATACTGTTTAAAAGTAGTGTATCTTGGCTAAAGCCCGCTCAAGCGACTTGACATTACTATAACCCCAACAGACGAT